>CM021105.1:603720266-603914978 GCA_007115665.2 Sequoiadendron giganteum
ATCCCTCCTACATCCTCTCCATCTCTTAGGTCTCTCTCTCTCTCTCAGTCACTCCATCTATCTCTCTCCCCTCTACCCTTAACCCTTAAACCCTAAACCCTAAACCCTTAAACCCTCTACCCTCTACCCTCTACCCTTAAGCCCCCCTCCCTCTATCTCTCTCCCACTCCCTCCCTCTCTCTCTCAAGTCTCTCCATCCTACCCTCTCTCCCTCTATCTCTCTCCCCTCTCCCCTTAACCCTCTACCTTATAGATTGGATCTTCAACCATCATTTATCTCTATCCCTCCCTCCTCTTCTCTACTTCTCTCTATCTCACTTCTCCCTCCATATCTCCATTCCTCCATCCCTCCCTCTCTTCCGTACTCCCTTAACCCTATACCCTCAACCCTTAAGCCCTTAAACACTCAACCCTAAACCATTAACCCTTAACCCTTAAACCCTAAACCTTTAAACCCTTTACCCTCTATCCTCAACCCAATACCCTCTACCCTCAACCATATACCCTCAAACCTTAAACCCTTAAACTCAAGTAAAATTTCTACCCTAATCCCTCAACCCTCAACCCTTAAACCCTCTACCCTCTACCCTCTACCATATATATTGGACCCTCAACCCTAATCCTTCAACCTACACCCTCAAACCTATACCTCAAACTGCATTCCCAATTTGACTGAATTGGCAAGCTGGGGTAGAGGGTTTAAGGGTTTATGGGTTAAGGGTAGAGGGTTGAGGGTTAGGGTTATAGGGGAGAGAGATAGAAGGAGTGAGTGAGTGAGAGACTTGAGAGAGGGGGAGGGGGTAGGAGGGATATAATTGAGAGAGATAGAGGGTAGAGGGTTAAGAGTAGAGGGTTTAAGGGTTAAGGGTTTAGGGTAGAGGGTTATGGGTAGAGGGGAGAGAGATAGAGGGAGTGAGTGAGTGAGAGAGAGAGAGGGAATTGAGAGAGGGAGAGGGGGTAGGAGGGAGACACTTGATAGAGATAGAGGATAAAGGGTTAAGAGTAGAGGTTTTAAGGGTTTAGGGTTTAACGGTTAAGGGTTAAGGGTAGAGGGGAGAGAGATAGAGAGAGTGAGTGAGAGAAAGATACCTGAGAGAGGGAGAGGGAGTGGGAGGTAGATACTTGAGAGAGAGGGACCGAGAGCAAGAGGGATGAGTGGGAGAGAGATAGAGGGTAGAGAGAGAGAGTTCTCTAGTTAGGGTGGGAGGGAGACTTGAGAAGAGGGGGAGGGGTGGGAGGGAGAGACATGAGAGAGAGAGTGTGTTATCTACTTAGGGTGGGAGGGAGAGACTTGAGAGAGGGGGAGGGAGTGGGAGGGATAGAGTTGAAAGATAGGTAGAGATGGAGAGAGGGGGGGAGAGAGATTGTTATGTAGTTAGGTTGGGAGTGAGAGACTTAAGAGAGGAAGAGGTGGTGGGAGAGGGAGACCAAAGAGAGAGAGAGATGGAGTTCTCTAGTTAGGGTGGGAAGGAGAGACTTGGGAGAGGGAGAGGGTGTGGGATAGAGAGACCTGAGAGATACAGGAGAGAGAGAGAGAGATTTCTCTAGTTAGGGTGGGTGGGAGAGAGAGGGACAAATAGGGAGTGAGAGACAGATATATATATATATATAGAGATAGATAGATAGATATGGAGAGAGACTGAGGGGGTGTGGGAGAAATAAAATAGAGAGAGAGAGTGTGTGTTTGTGTGTTTGTTCTCTAGTTAATGTGGGGAGAGACGTGAGAGAGGGGAGGGGGTGGGAGGAGAGACTGAGAGAGGTGGGTAGGGAGAGAGACTCGAGAGAAGGGGAGGTTGAGGATAGAATTGAGAGAGGGGTGAGAGGATAAACCTAAGAGAGAGGAGAGAGGGAGAGAGAGGGAGATGCAAAAGGGATATAGGAGGTAGAGACTTAAGAAAGGGAGAGAGAGAGAGACCAGAGAGAGAGAGAGAGAATCTCTCTAGTTAGGTGGGAGGGAGAGACTGAGAGAGGGGAGGGATAGAGAGGGAGAGGGGTGGAAAAGAGAGACTTGAGATATAGGGGCTAAGAGGAAGAGAGATATTATCTAGTTAGGGTGGGAGGTAGATACTTGAGAGAGGGAGAGGCGGTGGGAGGGAGAGAATGGGAGAGGGAGAGAGAGAGAGAGTGGGGGTGAGGGAGAGACCTTAGAGAGAGACATAGAGAGTGTGTGTGTTCTATAGTTAGGGTGGGAGGGAGATACTTGAGGAGAGGGGAAGGGGTGGGAGGGAGAGACCTGAAAGAGAGAGAGAGAGTGTGTGTGTGTGTGTGTTCTCTTGTTAGGGTGGGAGAGAGAGACCTGAGAGAGGGAGAGGGGACCTAGGAGGGAGAGACCTAAGAGAGAGATAAAGGGAGTGAGAGATATACCTAAGCGAGAGAGAGGGGTGGGAGGGATAGAAGGAGGGATACACCTGAGAGAGAGGGGGAGAGAGAGGGGGTTGGACCTAAAGCCTAAACCATAAACCATAAAGCCTAAAGCCTAAAGCCTGAACCCTAAACCCTAAATCCTAAACCAAAGAGAGAGATGGGGGAGGGAGAGAGTGTGTGAGAGAGAAACACAAAGGGAAGGAGGAAAATTGGGAGATTAAGAGAGAGGGGGAGAGGGAGAGGGAGAGTGAGATGGAATGAGGGGGAGAGAGGTAGAGATGGAGAGAAGTAGAGAAAATTATATAGGGAAGGAGAGATAGAGAGGGGGGAGGAGGGAGGGAGAGAGATAGAATTAGAGAGGGGAGGAGGGAGCGATAGAGGGAGAGAAGTGTGATAAAGAGAATGAGAGAGAGAGGAGGGAAGGAAGAAGGTAGAGAGATTGAGAGAGAGAGGAGGGAGGGTGAGAGATAGGTAGAGAGAATTAGAGATGGAAGGTGGTTGGGATGAAGGAAGAGATAGAGGAGGGGGGAGAGAGAGAGGTAGTGAGAGATAGGTTAGATAGATTGAAGTAGAGAGGGAAGGTGGGTGGGAGGGAGGAAGAGAGAGAGGGGGAGATAGAGAAAATTAGAGGAAAAGAGGGTAGGAGGGAAGGAGGAAAGGAGGGATGGATGGAGGGGGAGAGAGAGGATAGATAGATGGAAGTATAGAGGGAAGGGGAGAGTGTGTGAGAGACATCTAGAGCATAAGGGATAAAAAATGTGTGAGACAAAGAGAGAAAGATGATACAACTTGCTAATTACTGAAATTTGACATGCTGGCTACTAAAATTTGACTAAGTTTGAAATTTTTGAGATCTTCCAAAAACTAGAATTTGCATTGTAACTTGTAGAGATCTGAAACCACTCTCAAACATCTTGCCTATATACATGAAATATAACATAAAGTATAAGAAATTAAACCTCCATATGTAAATGTCAACTTATACTTAAATGTTTATTTCATGTATATAGTTTCCCTAAAAGATAACAAGAAAAAAGAGACAAGAAAAAGAGAAGAATTTTTTTTTTAATGTAGACCAAAATGCAAGCGCGTTATAACGCGCTCGCGTTTTGAAAATGTTTTTTTGATTTCAAAAAATGCATAGTTTTTGAACTCAAAATGCACGCATTTTTTGAAATTTAAACCATAACACGAGCGCGTTATAACGCGCTCGTATTTTAACACACCCACATTAGGCTCGGTCATTACCAAGCCATAACGCGAGCGCATTTTACTATAACGCGTTCACGTTTTCGCTATTTCGGGATGAAAAAGTAATTTGTTCACAAAATTGCTACCCATTTCCATGCACCTGCCCCGGTATTGTCCATTATTTCTTTCAGATGTGTTATGTTTCATGCTTTGATTTCTCATGGGATTGAGTAGGGTCATGGTGATTGATTTTGGATACTTATTTCAGGATGATTTAGCATGAGTTATATTGCTTTATCTTTCATGGATATAAATCTTGAGCTATGGAAAGTTAGCTCTAGAGGATTAATTTGAGGGATTTTTTGGCATGGTTATCTCCTTGTGGATTTTATTTTATGTTATCATTCATTAATGAGAATTTTAGGAGATGGTTTATGGGCTGATTTTTAGATTTGGGGATGGTTTGAGTTTGATCTTCTTGATTAGAGAGGATTTTATTCATGTTGGTATTATTATATGATTCATATGTGGTAATTGGTCTATGATATTGAGTGTTATGGATGTTGTTGAGGCTTTTCATTCGGGGTTGTTAGGATATCATATTTGACATAGCATGGCACTTTTGAGGTCTTGGTTGGAGAAGATTATGGTTTACATGTTTTCTCTCTTCATGGTTCCTTTCTGGATGTTGATTGTAATTTTGAGTTCGATTTCTACAAACATTGTATATATGGAAAACAACACCGTGTTTTCATTTTATTTGAGTCCTCATAAATCTTTTTGTTTGTTGGATTATATTCATTATGATATTTTTGGTCGAGTTGATGTTCCTTCTTTATCTAAGTCAAGATATTATGTATCTTTCATAGATGATTATTCAAGAAAGGCATTTGTATACTTTCTTAAAAGTAAATTAGAAGTGCTTAGTTGATTTAAAGAGTTCAATAACTTGGTAGAAAATCAGATTGGTAAGAAAATAAAATGCTCGAGGACAGATAATGGCGACGAGTTTTGCTCAACAAATTTTGATGAGTATTGCAAAGAGCGTGGAATTAAAAGGAATAAAACAACCCCTTACACTCCACAACAGAATGGAGTTGTTGAAAGCTTGAATAGAATGTTGATGGAAAGGGCGAGAAGTATGTTAAGTAGTGTCGGTCTGGAGCAGAAGTTTTGGGTTGAAGTCATTGCTACAACATGTTGTTGAATTGGTTACCCTCTTCAACATTGGTAGACAAAATGCCTATGGAAGCATGGTCTGGTAAGAAGCCCTCTCTAAGACATCTTCATGTCTTTAGCTATGAGGCATATGCTTATGTGCCTGATGTAAAAAAATCTAAGTTGGATAAAAAGGTTGTCAAATGTATCTTTATTGGCTATGGAGTCGATATAAAAAGATACAAGCTTTGGGATCCTATCACCAAGAAGGTTGTATACAACAAAAGTGTAATATTTTGAGAGCTAAAACCTTCTGCTATAGATTTACAATCAAATGAGGAGAGTTCAAGCAAATTTGAGAGTTCTGAACAGAAAGTGGAACCACAACCTGAGCCTCAACCTGTGAGGAGATCTACACGTGGAAGGCGACAACCTAATAGGTATGGATTTTCAATGTTGGATTCAAATTGTGCCTATGCTTTGATTACTAACACTGATGAGCCTAGGTTTGTCAAGGAGGCAATAAATATGTTTACTACAAATTCTTGGTTGGAGGCCATGAATGAAGAAATGGCTTCATTAAAGAAGAATGCAACCTTATGATTGTCCTATTTGGCACAATTTCATTAGGGCTACACATGGACTCAACATGTAATCAAAAGCAAAGCTCTCCCCTACTGAAAGGGAGAGTAACCACTTGGGATAGCTATGAAGTAACCTATTGAGTTTTCACTTATATTCTTTATGCTTAGGAATTTTCATATTCTTTATGTTGAAAAGGATTGTAACCACTTGGGACAACTATGAAGGGTTGTATGTGATATAAATGTTCGCCACACTAATTTGTGTTCAACGAAGTTCAAACGACGAGTAGAGAAGAACATGAATTGGTGTAAAAAAAGAATTGCAAATTGCAAAGATGAACATGTATCGGTGCCTAACCAAACGAAGACTCCAAAACAAACACAAAAGAAATGAATGTAATTGCATAAGATATATGAGGATTTGGAGCATTGAATGAACTTTGTCCTCTAAATAACACACTAGTGAGATATAGTAAATGAGAAGGGACACATATGACATGATGGATAAAGCTAATGTAGGGGGCGATGCACAAATTAATGCTATGAACTAGATAGTGGGATGGCAAGGTGTTCAATTACCACGCATCCGTCCAACCCACCACCAACTCCCCTTTATGCGGCCTCCAAAGGTGGATATGGTTAGATCTTCAAATGGGCTCATCATGAATAGGTTGGACCAAATGGAGCATGACACGTGGATTTTTAGCTGATTTGACAAAAAAAACTAATGGGTCCACAACAAATTGTGTGATGTGGCAAACGATTTTTTATTAATTTCTGATCCCCGTGACACCTCCAAAAGTAGGATGCTCCACTATGAACCCCTCTCCCCTATAATAAATATTAATAAATTTCCAAATAGCTAAAGTTTTAAATAAAAGAAAAAACTAAAAATTAGATCAGCTTATGTAAGAAAAATGAATACAATCGGTATCAGCTAAAAATAAATAAAAATGAATACAAAGGCCCTACGTTCATAACAGGTTATTTATGGTATTTAAGCTCATCTGGTGAGATTTGGATATTTTCGTTTGCATTTGACTGCTTTGCTTCAAATCCAATGCAAATTGAAAACACAATATAATTCCAACCACATTTTGCACATATCTTCATTTGGTGGATGAAAATAATGCAACAATTTAAAGAGAAAACAACGAAATATGAACATGTACAACAAGACCCATAGGTACAAAAAGACCCATAAGATCGTTGGCAGCATTTGCCAAGCCATCTTCCTTTTCTCGATCAATAGTGGGATTTAAAATTTTGTATTTAAATTTTTTGGCAAATTTTTTCAAACAATTTTTAAATGAGATCATAGCAAACAATCTAAAATCACTTGCAAAATATTTATAAACTATTTGTTCCAAAACATTTTAAAAGAGTTGATGGTTCTATTATCATATACACAACAACCATATAACTTATTCTTTAACTAGTTAGATCATCAAATTAATTACAATATTTACATTAATTAACCATAACAAAATTCGCTGCACTCACCACAACATCAACATAAACTTGACACAACGTATCTCTTGTTTATACCTTGTTTCAGCGTATGTCAATCAATTGCCAAAACATTGTAGGTTCATTTAACGTTGTGGGCATGGCTCTACTACATTCCACACTCGTCTAGTATGCTTGTCATTCAAATAAAAATGGAAGAGTTACGTAGCTCTATGGAAATAACTGTGGTGGAAGTAAATATTGAACTAAATTTATCTTGTCCATTTCCCCTCGTTTTTTCTTATATGGTATATTATGGCAATTAACCATAAATTCATTTTACAAATCTCTTCACCGCTAGGTATAGCTGTGATATTTCTTTTACTAGATGAAATTGGCCTATAGGTGCTATACCCTTATATTAAACCAAAAATATGGAGTATTAGGGCAGCTTCATTATGGAGGACCAGTTTACAGAATTCCCCAGTTGAGTATAAATTTTAAAAAACCTCCAGGCAAAAAAGTTGTGTCTTCTATGCTAATATTTCCAACATATCTTGTATGATTTCGTATATCCCTTCAAGCATATGCAGCATATTAACCCTTCAAACCTACACAGAAAGATTAAAAGATATTGACCTTCTTTTGACCCTTGAGCTGCTCAGGGGCTTCCTCCTCATCACTATCAGTGGTATTCACCTCCACCGCAAAGGCCCACTCAATACCTGATGATAGAGAATCTCCCATAGAAAACTCGAGGAATTCAATGCCCCATTTCACCCGATGTTTATACAGATTGTCATTTTAACCGATGGCAGTGATAACAAATGGAATCCATTGTGCTCCTGGAGCAGCATTGAACACAGGCAAGTGACCAGCTCTAGAATGAAACCCCACTCCAATGACAGCATCATCCAAAAAGGAAATGAGTAGCTTTCACACCTATGACCTTATCAAAGAGTGTCTCACAGTCCTAATCGCATCCTTCATTTCACATGCTTCCAAAAACTTGCTACGAACATATAGGAGATATGTGTATTTACTCTACGCTTGTGCGCAGTTGAGATAAACAATTCACCCAACCTCACCTTAACAGTGTGAATCATGAACGCTCCATTCAATTATATGTAGATCAAATATTTACCTAAAAAATGAAATTTGCCTCTTCTTTGCAACCTAACTGTTGTGTCCTTGATCTCCCATAAGAAAAGGCGTTGAGAATGGGGACGAGGTAATGCATTTATGTAAGAACGATCCATATCTTCTCATAAGTTTTTTATTGTGTTATCAGAAGGTATTTCATGAGTAACTTGATTTTTGTAGAGATAAATAAAAAATAATAGCCATTGTACCCTACTCTTCCCTTTTCCATCATCTTCTCTTTTCAATCTCAAGATTCCAATGAGGTCATCACTTCGCTTTCTCTTTATATTATATAACATCGTATTACGAACATATAAAAATGGGCCTTTTCTTCTTTGTTATCTTCATCGTCTTTCTTCAAATTCAACTTCATCCATTTGCTTTCTCCTACATAATATAAAAAATTTAAACAATGATATCATAGTAAAAGAAAACATTTAATTAGCTGTTCTTTTTTAAAACTTATACAATTATATTTAATATATAAATTTATAAAAGAATGAAAATTTGTTTATTTTATCTAGAAAACATTTTTTTTTTAATCTAAAAAATATATTTATTTTATTTTATCTAAAAAACAAAGTTAAGTAATTTATTTGAAATTTTTTTTGTCTATTTTTTACTTGAAAAACTGTGTATACTACAAGACAAGTCAAAATTACAACCAAATAAAATTATATTCCAAATCAACAAAGATGTCTTGATATTAAAAAAAAATCATATATTAATCATAAACATAGCATAAACAAGTTCATAGTCTCAACAATACTATATTCCAATCAACAAGATGTCTTGATATTAGGAAAAAACAGTATATTAATCATAAACATAGCATAAACAAGTTCATACTTTCAACAATGCTATAGCCTTATCAAGTCCACTAGCCTCAACATCACCAGCAAAGTGTGGATAAGCACTGCAATCTCCCTCATGCTGTTTACCTTGGCATTGCTGCTATAAGTTCTGCACCCCAAGAATATGACAAAACAATTGAAGCATGTCATGTGGCATCTTTTCAATGGTCTTGTGATGTTGCTCTAAGACCTGCTCTGATAACTCTACAGGTTAACACCATAGCTACGCAACAATCCACACAGCTCATCAACAAAATGTAATTGTGTAGCTGACTCTTGCGCATTAACATCGTCATGAGATATCTGAACATTTCCAACCATGTGAATTGCATTTGCAGTGCAAGAAACCTAGGAATTAGTAATGCCTTATATCAGCACATGATTCACATAGCTGTAGAAAAAAATACCATGATGATAAACTGCCCAGAAATTTGTCCCACAATTGTGTGTAGTTAGACATCACTTATAAAAAATTCTTCACTTAACCCTATCTATCCACAATCACTCATACATTATATAAGTGTCCTCTCTTGTTTGAAAGACACCCATATATGACATTATGGAGGATTCAATTAGATTTGACTGAATAAAGCATCTATCCACCAAATTCAACAATCAGATGCTTTTTAGTCATTTGAGATACAGACAAAAGATTCTTTTTTAGTCTAGGAGCATATAGAAAATATCATAGTTTCTTTCTTTCACCATTCATCATTTCCATCGCAAAGATTCTTAGCAGCAAGCTTTCATTTTTTATTGAAAAATGTACATTCAACCAATAATTTTTTTTATAAAGAATTCACCCAGAATGATGGTCAATCTAAGGCTTTTGTAGGGATCAGTAAGAAATTGTCGAAGGCCATAAGTTACAAGTACTGGGCATGTTATACTTAGCCAAAAGCAGGATCATAGAGTGATGACCAGATAAAGCGATTCTGGACATTGCTTATACCTGGATGGATATTTTTGGATAGTCTTTCTGATGAGGGCTAGCAGTTAACAGAGTTTAACATGGTAGAGGAGTTGTACTAACCTTCCTTTTCTTCCATGGACCAATTACAACCCTACATTAAAAACATTTCTGAATCTCAATGGAGCAGAAGAGCATAATATTAGTTCAGAACCTCTAAAGGATGTTGCCAAAATACAGTCACTTATTGGATGTACCTTCTTTCTGTCACAGAGAGAGATATTGGATCCTATCAATTCCACTATAGAAATTGATGGGATATTTAATAGACGCATATAATATATGATGAGCGAAAGGAAGAGTACAAGTGGAAAGTGTAACATGGCAACTTTGTTCTGCAAACGAGGAAGACTTAATAGTACCTACAGGGACCGAAATCAACTTATTTACAGACTAGTGCCATCCAAGGATGAACTGGTTATGCATTTGTATTATTAGAAAAAAATTTCCATGCCCTTCTGATGAAAGAGTTGTAGAGACACTTCTTATTGAACATAAATTAAAAAGAACAAATAAAGAATTTTTAAGGGGAGACGTAATATTTAATGTTGACTTCTCAATTACATGGCATTAAGAAGCAATAGGAGGGATAAAATAATACCAGCTGCAGAGCATTGGCAATCTTTTAATCCAGATGTAACATTGCCAGGATTCTGGTTGTTAAGCAATGCTGCTGAATTTTTTGATTCCACTATCTTTCTGCCTTCAATTCTTCAACGCTTCCTGTATTTCAATAATAACAAGATATTAGTTTCACTATTCAAATATAGACAATGATTAATATATATTTGAGTGCAATTTTAGATTTGATTGTGTTCAATTTTTTATTTTTTACATCAATATTTCGAATCACACTCTGTGATCTATCATCAGAATAGAATCAGCAGGAGAAAAATGATTTAATCTATCCTGCGATGGCCAATTAAAATTCAGTTTTTCTAACATTTATTCAATGTTTGTTAGTTCGGTCAGTTAAAAGATGCACATTTTTTACTCTAAATATTCAATAATTTTAAAATTATTCAGCTGTCTGATTGGCGCTCTGCAGATTGTCAGAGGCTTTGCAGGCATTTCTAGACAAGAGAGCGCACGAGTATAGAGGAAGCTCTGCAGATTGTCAGATGGTTTTTACAGTTGGCGATTAGCTATGCTCATGAGTTGCCATAGAGGAGACGTGGCCAGTGCTGTTGGCCTCCAGGACATCCGTTACAAGGATTCAATAAGGAGCGCATTAAAATGTTCATTTGCAAAACCCCTATTCCTTAAAAATTGAAATCCGTCAAAAATTGCTAAACTGCAACGCAGCCAGCATTAAGGTTTCTTGTTGCAGAAAAGGAACAAAAAAAGAAATCTGTGAACAGAATGTATAAAAGTCAGTATTCAGATGTGGAGGCGTGCTCTGCTGCAGCTCTGTATCCTGGCATTTATGCATTTGTTATCTCAATCGCACAACTGAAGATTTATTTCACACCACGCTTCACCTTCGGCCCCAAAGAGTATTCACCGGTCTAAAGCCAGGGCAATACACAATTTCTTTCATATGCAAACCGACGACTGCTAAGCTGCACTTTTTTATAGGTTTTAAATGCTTGTCGCTTGAATGGCTGTTAGAGGGTTTTATTTCTTTTGGCAAATTTATAAAACTGAAATATTTCGGTGCCATGTTAGTGTTTAATGGCAAGTGAAAATTTTGTGCAGAGCCTGGGATGCTAGATTTTGAGGTGAATGATGGAATTTCAGACACAATATTGGATGGCATTGATCTGGGAACCTTTCATGCCAAAGTTGAGGAGATGGTGCTTCCAGGTAGACCTGTTTGGCATGCATTTTTTGCGATAATAGATTTACAAGCCATTGGACTGTCTTTCATTTCTGAGGCGCTGAAGAGGAAGATTGCATAGTCATCATAAAGAGATTTTCCCACTACATTTTTGGGATATAAGCAAAATAAATTGAAGTCGCTGGAATTCGTATTCCTGATTTGCCCCATTGCAATTTTACTTGTCCACAGCCAGAATTTTAATGAAAAGAATTTATTTTAGTTAATTCCTGCTTCGAACAATGTCCTTTATGGTTTGACATTAATGTTGAATTTGTTAGGGTTTGGATCCCTGGATATCCATGGAAATTCAACCCTGATAGGAATTTTTTTATGGTTTGTATTGCAACATCAGTCTGCAAATACACCAAAGCCCTTCTCTGAGTGCTTGGTATTCTTCAAATGAAAGACAACTGATTTAGCTGAAGTTTCTCAAACTCATGCTCTGTTCCTCAAAATCTTGCTCTATTTCTCTGAAGCCACTCTATTAGGGTGGAGATCAGTTTTCAATTGAAATCTCTGACTGCTGTCCATTCCTTTAAGTAGTCAATGGCGCCTGCTTCAAAGTTTTGTGGGTGTATGTGCTATCACTTAACCCTCGACAAAGCTATTCGCAACGTTTGGTTGGAGTAAGGATAAAAAATTGTCTAATTAGGCTTTAGTCTAACTAAAGTTCTGCAAAAAGCTTTCGTGGATAGTCTTGTTTTTCAAATAAACTTGACTGAGGGACGGCATTGATGAATGTAACCAGTACTCGCTCAGAGTTTTCCTAATAGAAAATAGAAAGAAATTTTGCTTGTCAGTTATTCAAATTAAATTATGGAAGGCTTTTCGACTGGTGTAACGATTTTTTGAAACATCAGTGTGTAATTGATGCAAAAACATTTACCCAGTTGTTTCGAGGAACTTGTTGCATAAGATTGTAATTGTTTATATTTTCATCATGTCTGAAATGTTTAATATTATACAACTATGTCGTTCTCTCCGAATTTGAATTGATTACAAATTCTAGTGCTTTAGCATTCAAAGGATGGGCATATTTAAATGCTATTCCAATCAACTAGACGGGTCAACTGTGATGAAAATAGTCCAATAAATACTCTGGAATAAAAACTATGAACGTATTATGTAGTCCATGAAAGAAACTTGATGAAAATCTTCATCGGATACACGATACTCGATGTTTACTATTGATCGAAAGTGTCATGAAACTGTCACTCCCCTTAGCTGTCTACAGGTCATTTTAGATAGTGGTTATATTTTGTTGACTGTATTCATATTTTTGCCTAGCAGCAATTTTATGGTGCCTGATAAGAATGCACTTATTAAACATAAAGGAATGCTTAAATCTTATCACATTATGACTAGCCACTGTAACTATTTGTTCTATCTCTCTCTGCAACTAACGCAGTCATTGTGAAGTTTGAGGTTTCATCTTATAGTAAGTTTCCTGATATCACCATCGTCTGCCAATTCAGAGGCACAATATACAACTATTTGTAAGATAGTTTTTTCTGCCTTGCTTCGTTTGAATTGAATTTGATGACCTGTACAATTGTTTTCCTTTGTTCATGGACTTTGTTTTGATACAAAATGTTAATAATTCTTAGGTCGATTTACAAAGTATTAATATTTGAATCCAATTGTGTATAAATCACCGCACATTTATTTCTTTCCTCGTCCATTTGGTATTTTTTCACCTTTACTAAAATATTAGTGTGGAGTGTTGAAGCCTAATTATCCATTTTATTGATAACTACATCTACCAATTGCTTCATTTTTCCCAACTGATTGTGATGTAACCCTCTGCAACTGTTGCAACTTGTTATGAATAACATTTATTACATTCTCTAATTATTTTGTATTCTCTGCATATTATTTGAGGATATCCCCCCTTGCTATTTGGTGGAATATGTCACAAAGTTGAAACTTCTAAAGTGGCAATATGCCTAAGAGGTCCACCTATGATCCAACCAATGGTAGTTGGAGTAGCTATGTAGTTGCAATTGGTTGTATATATTTTTGTTGTTGCAAATAATCATTGGATTGCATTGAGGATGTGGTGGTGGAGGATGAAGAGCTATATGGAGATGGTGGTGATGTTTATGATGGTCCTTTCCCTTTTGTTTGCCTTGTATCTTGTTTCTCTCCCCTAGAAGGTGTATGTTGCACTTGTTAGTTACTTGTTTCCTCCTTAATACCGCATAGGCACAACCAGAAAAGGAGAGACATCTTTTATTTTTCTCCTATCTTTTGTTTGTGCTCTATCATATGTCATAAGGGATTCTCCAATTATTGTGGCTGTTTAACAAACTTTGTCCTTATGCATATTTTGCAGTCTGTTAAAGATGTACAATGCAAGAAAATATCCAGCAGTTAGTTTGATGCTCCACAGGTCCCAAGGTCCTGAGCAGCACGAAAGAGGTGTAGTGCCAGTGGGTTCAAACAATGCAAAGAATAGTTCTGTTACTTCTGGAATGGCATCATCGAAACAACACTTGCAGTGGACTTCTGATTTACACGAGCGCTATGTGGATGCTGTTGCAGAACTTGGTGGACCAGACAGTGGGTATTTGTGACCTTCTCATTATTGGGTATTTGTGACCTTCTCATTATTGTTGTAATATGTGTTGTATGAAAAAGCATTCCTTTATTTTTTATTTTTTGGAAAATTACTTCTAAGAGCAGATATTCATGACAATTCAGATGTATTCGTTATATCTTTGTGATAGAATACAGCATAGCTACTGTCATTCAAGTTTTTCATTTTACTAATTCACCATGTAGTATTCTACTAGGTTTATGACAACATGCGAATTTGGATGTCTCATGCAAAACTGTGGTGCTTCTACCTGGAAAATGTCTACGCGGTGTGTTTCTTACCTGGGAAATGTCTACATGGTCAGCAGTACTTGTGTATAAAAATAAATTTAATACAGACCATACTTTGCACCCTTTGAGCAAGCTATTTGCAAAGAATGTGTGACCTAAAATACCTCACAAAATGTCTAGAGCAGATTGATTATATAATGTGTACAAATAAAAAAAAATGTGCGAAGAAAATTAAAAAAAATGAAAGAACGGAAGGATAATTGGTGTGACCTGGTTAAAATTAGAAGGAAGCAATTCCTCAGGGAATTTGATGCGGTCTTTAGGAATCAACCACCGAATCGCCTGACAAATCTTTCTTTCATGTCGGTCCATCTGGATTTCATCACACATGAATATCCTCTTCAGCTGTTCCGCCATCTCCTTGTTCCTGAGTTCCTCCTCCTCCTCCTCCTCCTCCTCCTTCCTGCGTTCCTCGTACATCTTCTTAAAATGTTCCTCCATGTACTTCTCCCTTCTCTCGCATTCCCTCTTCCAATGTTCCTCCCAAGCTGCCTCCTCTTCCAATCTCCTCTTCCTCAGGTTTTCCTCCTCGTGTGCTCATTCTTATGTTTAATCTAGATTCCCTCCTGTAATTTGCCCTCTTCCTCTTATATCTGAATTCTTCGTCGCAATATTCACAACATCAAACATCTGAGCCCTCTTTATAGTGAATTTTTCATTTAAACGGCATTGGAAAGTTGGACGACTCATAAAAAAATTATAATACGCTAAATATGTTTCCTCCAACATTTTTGGGGTTAATAACTTTCATATTACTGAAAAAGTTGTAAATTATAATTTTAAAATCATACCAATTTGTGGTAGTATCTATCCAAAATAAACGTTACCAAAGAAAATTTAGATGGCTCTTTAAAACGGTAAATCGTTACACTAGTTATTTTATTTTATTTTAAATTGTAATGGGCATGCTGACAGGGATTAGTAAGGTAGGACGATTTCAGTTAGTTAAAAATAGATAGATATATTGAAAATTTGTTGTGTCATAAGATTTAAAATTGAGTGTAATTTTTTTTTTGTGCTATTTCTATTATTCTTTTTCAATAAAAAAAATAGTTTTTTATTAGTTTATATTCTTCTTCACAGTTATATAAAAATACTTTAGTGTACCTGGTTAATGGTAAAGCCCCTTCTTTCTTTATTTATTGTGTTATTATGTTTTTTGATGAATAAATGTTAGATCATTATTATAGTCAAATAGAAATTGAAATTATTATGAATGTTAATAACTAGTATACATATATTAAATATTCATATATAAAATATGTCGAGAGTTATCATTATTGAGGCTTTATCGCACTAAGGAAAAAAAAAATACTTCCAAAAAGATAATCTCGACTTATTTTATATATATTAATATTTAATATATGTATGCTAGTAGTAGTAGCCACACAACATGTAAGAGATTAATATACTATAATAATATAATATAAATTATTAATATAATATAATATTAAATAATATTTCTATATAATATTTAATAAATATTATAAAATATTAATTTTAATCTAATTGAATTTGTAATTCAATTAAAACTTAATTGGAATCTTAACCCTAATTTAATGTTAACCTTAACCCTAATTAAACCCTAATCATAAGTGAACACTTATCTAACGTAACGCTAATTTAACTCTTATCCTAATCATAATAGAATCTTAATTATAACCCTAACCTTTATTGAACCCTAATCATAAGTGAACACTTATCTAACTGTAACGCTAGTTTAACTCTTATCCTAATCATAATAGAATCTTAACTATAACCCTAACCCTTATGAAACTCAATAGTATATATATATATATATATAAGAATTAATATAGAATTAAATAATATGATGATTTAATATATATTAATTTTATAAAATATAATAAATATTTTTTGTGTGATTCGTATTTTTTTATATAAATTTAATTTATTAAAATTATTAATGTATTATTATAATTTAATAATAAATATATTATATAATATTAAATATTTTAAAATGTAGTATTTTTTATAATTTGTTTTAAATAATTTTTTATTAATTTAAATTATAATATTTGAAAAAAATTAACTATCGTAGTTTAAAATTTAATAATATTATATAATATAATAATTAATAATAATAATAATAATATTATAATATTTAATAAATTATTATTAAATTAGTAAATATTACAAGGTTATTATTTAATCTTAATGTAATATTATATTAATATTATTTTGATTATGATTAAGTCAAGGATTAGGGTAAATTGAAGTGAAGGGTTATAATTAGCATTAGTTTTAGAATTAGATTTATGGTTTTTGATAGAGATATAATTAAGCTTAGGGTTTGGGTTATGGTTGGATATACAAATAAGATACAAGTTAGTATACATATATTAAAGTTGGGTTTTCTAATAGCCTTAGAGTTATGCTTGGAGATAGAATTTTAATTAGAGTTTTTGTTAAGATTACATTTTGAGATAGAAGTAGAGTTTAAATATTACATAAATTAGGGTTATGGTTAGAATTAGGATTGGATTTAGGTTCATGGTTTTGCAATAGGGTTAATGTTTGGGTTTGGGTTACGACTACAAATATAATTAGGTTTAATATTAGGGGTATAGTTAGATTTAGGAAGAGTTAAGGTTGGGTTAGGTTTAATATTAGGGGTATAGTTAGATTTAGGAAGAGTTAAGGTTGGGTTTGGTATTAGGGTTACAGTTACTATTGGAGACACAATTACAATTGGTGTTAAAATTAGTGTTAGGATAAGATATATTATTATTTATAAGTTATGTTATGGTTGGAAGAGGGATGGAATAAGAATATAGGGTTGCTCCCTTACCATATTCTATGCACAAGATGGAAGACATTAAATAAATTAATATTTAATTATATATTAGAAATTTTTTAATATTTTTGTAATATACAATTATACACTTTTTTATTAATATATAATAAAATTATAATTATGTTTAAAAAAATATTATATATTAATATATTTAATTTTAAAATAATAAAAATATATAATTGAACCCTAATTGAACCATAACTCTAATTTAATTGAATAATAATCACACTTTTATGCTAACCCTAACCATAAGTCAAATATTTCTCCCATAAATGTAATTCAAATGTAAACCTAATTGAACCCTAACATTAATTAAATCCTTTTCGTAATGGATTGTTAATATTAAATTCAATCGAATGCTAACCCTAATTGAAACCTAACCCTATTCATAACTCTAAATCTAATTCAACTTCTAACCCTAAACCTAATTCTACTTCTAACCCTAATACTAATCCTAATTATATCTCTAACCCTAATTTATCTATAATTATGGTAAGGGTTAGGTTATAGTTTTATTAGGAGTAGGGTTATTATAAGGATAAGGATTAGAATTCAATTAGGGTTGGGGTTAGTATTACGGTTACTAAACCTAATGATAACTACAACAATAACCCTAATTGGGGTTAGTATTACGGTTACTAAACCTAATGATAACTACAACAATAACCCTAATGATAACCTAACCTTAACGATAACCCTAACACTAACACACAAATTTATCCTAGAACCCTAACCTTAATCTAACCTTAATCCTACTCCTAGAACACTAACCCCAATATTATCCTAGAATTCTAACCCTTTAACCCTAATTGAATCCTAACCATAACCATGACCCTAAATCTAACTGAACCTAAACTATAACCCTAACCCTAACGCGAAGTCCACTATTTATCCTAGAACCCTAACCTTAACTCTAAGCTTTATCCTAGAACCATAAGCCTAACCTTGATTGAAACATAATTGTAACCTCAATTCAAGTCTGACCATTATTGAAACCAAAAACTAATTGTAACCTTTATTAAACCTTAACCCTAACCTAACCTAAAAGCTAGCCCTAATTTAACCCCAACCTTATTCCTAACCCTAACCCTATTTAAAATCATAAACCCTAAATCTAACCCTAGATGAACCCAAATGCTAACCCTAATCATAACCCCAAGCTTTATCTTAGAACCCTAAAACTAACACTAATTGAAATTTAACCATAATTGAGTGTAAATCCTAATTGAACTTTAAACCTAACTAAACACAAACCATAACCCAAGTTCCCTAATTGAATCTTAACCCTAACCCTAGAGTTGACCCCAAGCTTTATTTCACTGCCCTAACCCTAAGCCCAACCTTCAACCTAGTGTGAACCCTAAGATTTATTCTAGAACCCTAATTGAACCATAACCCTAACCCTTATCCGAATTATAATACTCACTAACTATAACCCTAATTATATCTATAACCCTAACTGTAATTACAACTCTATTCATAATTTTAATTCTAACAATAACCATAATTCTAATGGTAACCCTATTTCTAACTACAATAATAATTGAACCCTAACCCTTACCCTAATTGAACCTCTACCCTAACCTAACATTACCCTAACCCTAACTGTAATTATGCCTATCCTAATTGAACCATAACCCTAATTGATTCCTAACTATAACCCTAACATTTATCTCAAGTTTTATATCTTATAACCCTAAGCCTAATTGAACCCTACCACAACCTTAAACTTACTGTGAAACCTAAGCTTTATTCTAGAACCCTAATTGAATCCTGACCCTAATACTTATCCTAATTCTGATCCTCTCTAACTATAACCCTAATTCTAGTTCTAACCCTAACCATAATTACAACTCTATTCATAATTCCAATTCTAACAATAACCCTAATTCTAACTATAATAATAATTGAACCCTAACCCTTACCCTAATTGAACCTTTACCCTAACATAACATTACCCTAACCCTAACCCTAATTGGTTCCTAACCATAACCCTAACATTTACCTCAATTTTTATCCTATAAACCTAACACTAATTGAACGCTACCATAGCCCTAACCTAACTTAATCCTAATCATAAACTACTTTAACCCTAATTAAACTCTAATTGAACCCTTTTGAACCCTAACCCTAATTGAACTGTAATCCTAACTCATCCCTAACTTAAACTCTATCCCTAATTGTACCCTATTCCTAATTGATCCCTAACCCCATCCCTAATTGAACCCTAACCTAATGTTAACCCCAACACTAACCTTAATTGAACCCTAACCCTAAATGGACCTCTTTCAAAGAATAACATATGATGTGAGTATGGTATCCCAAGCGGAAGAAGATTTGAACACTTTGTTAGAGCAAACCAAAGAACTGCAAAAGGACATAACCGTATAATTAAAAGAGATCTCGAAGGAAATGAGTAGCCCAGGGGCGGGAGATCAAAAGGGTAAGGAAGGTCAGATCCAACAAGAAAGACTAATAGAAGAAGGAGAATTTGGTGAAATAGAAAGAGAGAAGGATAAAGAAGACATCATGGTAGATCCACAAGAGGAGGGTGAAGATGTGGAAAAATACCAACAAATGGTTTACATTGAAAATGACACAAAGCTAGAATTAGATGAGGAGGATCAAGAGGAAGCAAAAGAAGGGGAGATCATGGAAGAGAGAAATCTTGAATAAACCTAGTAAAAAATAAAGCAACCCAACATCAAGGGTACATGAAAGAGGGAGCCTAGGTCAAATAGGGCCAAATTGGAGATAGCATCAAATGCTTCCGGCCAGACGAAACTAAGAACGGTGAAGTATTTTATCATTCCCCAACCAAAATGAGGATAATAACATGGAATTTTAGGGGCTTAAACACCCCTAACAAATGGCATTTGGTCAAGTGCCAAATTGACCAATCAAAAGGAGACATCTTCTTGCTACAAGCAAGAAAATGAAATATAGAAGAAAGCAAAAATAGACTCAACTGGTGGAAGCTATGGAAGGGAAATTTTGTGGGAGCCCAAGGAGCTTCGGGGTGACTAGGTGTCCTATGGAACCCTCTAGCAGTTTCGGGTGTGGTGGTGAAAGAAAACAAGAATTGGATAGAAATAAAATGTAAAATGCTCCACCAATTCACACTAATATAAACTTATGGGCTTATTGAAACAACATAAAAGAGAAATATATGGCATAAATTAATCTCATGCATAAAAAATATTAGGGGAGGGAAAGGAATTCTAGCCGGGGATTTCAATGCCACTCTAAACTATGGAGGAAAAAGGGGTGGAGTGGGAAAATCCACTAGAATTCAGCAAGATTTCCAGGAATTTGTGGAAACCAATTGATGGAAATTCAAACAAAGAATGGGGCCTTCACATGGACTAATAGGAGAAAAGGCTTCACCAGTATAGAAAAAATGTTAGACGAGTTTTTCCTTTTTGGAGAGTGGGGGGGAGAAAACCAAACAAAAGAAGTCTTAATACTACCATATGTTGGATCAGACCACTTCCTAGTCCAATTCTTCATTCAATCAAATACATCCCCAAAAGGTAGCCCAAATTTGAAAAAACATGTGGCTCAAGGATGAAAAAATCCTAGACTTAATCATTGAATGGTGGTAGGAGCTAAGAATTGGGAACCACTCACATCTATACAGGTTAAGCAAAAAATTGAACCATGTGAAAAACAAGTTGAAGGAATGGAACAAGGAGCATTTTAAAAACATCTTCCAGGAGAAAGAGAGTGGAAAAAGAGTTGCTTGTTCTCAATGAGAACATCATAGAAAGTGTCATGGATGGTGAAGATTTTGAAGCATAAAAAAAATTTGAACGAGGAGTTGGCAGAAATATTGAAAAAAGAGGAGTGCTTTTGGAAAAAAAAAATGAGGGAAACATGGCTAAAGGAAGGAGACAAAAATATGAAGTAATTTTATAGACCAACAGTAAAAAATAGAAGTAGAAATAGAATCACATCTATCAAAAGGGAGGATGGGACAAAAACTGAATCAATGGATGCGGTTAATGAGGAAGCAGTTAATTTCTTTCAGTCAATTCTGAACAGAACAGATCCAGACAATAGAATTGTTCGGGATAACTCCTAAGCTCTATCCCAGAAATAATAGGAGAAGATAAAAATAAAGTTCTATATTAGAAAATAAGTATGGAATAGGTGAAGAAAGAAAAATTCCAGCTGAACCCTGACAAGTCCCTGAGTCCAGATGGATTTTTGGCTAGCTTTCTTAAAAAAAATTGGGAAATAGTGGGAGAAGATTTAACTTTGGTAGCGAAAGAATCAAGGAAAAAGATGACTATGCTGGGAGAAAAAAATCATAATTTTTTGGCCTATTACACTATGCAATACGGTCTACAAAGTAATCACTAAGATCATAGCCAACAGATTGAAAGAAGTTCTAAGCCTGATCATCTTAGAGGAGCAAAGTGGATTTTCCCTAGGCAGATCAATTGTTGAAGGTATTATCATAGCTCATGAAACCCTTCAGTCAACCAGAAAGGTAAGGGAGCCTTGTGATCCTCAAGTTAGATATCCTTAAAGAATTTATGATTTATTGGATGGAAAATTCCTAATAGAGGTACTCAAGAAGTTTGGATTTGTGGAAGAATGGATAAGCTAGGTAAGTAGTTGCATATCAACTACCAAGTTCTCTGTCCTAGTTAACGGGATGTCATAAGGTTTTTTGCATCCACAAGAGGCATCAAACAAGGGGACCCCCTATCTCCCTTCATATTCATCATCATGGAAGAGGCAATGGGTAGGGGAATTAGTGCGACGAGAAAGGCATGAAAGTGGAAGGGAGTGCCAGTAGCAAATGGATTGGAAACAACAACCCACCAACAATTTGTAGATGGCACAATGTTATTCATAACAACAAGTAAAAAGGAAGCACAAACCATCAAAACCTTCCTGGATGAATATTTCTTAGCATCAAGAAAAAGTATCAACTAGTGGAAATCAAAGGTTTTCTTTCTCAACACACAACCTAGTTTGTAGAGGGAGTTGGCAAGGATCCTAGGTCTAAGAGTGGAAAATTTTCCAAGTGGGTTTCTAGGAACCCCTCTCTTCGTTGGCATCAATAAAAAATGTTACTCAAAGAATTTAGTAAACAACTACAAAAAAAAAGGGGACCTATAAAGGGAAGTGGATTTCCTGAGTAGGAAGGCTGATGATGGTGAAAGCAGTATTGTTAGCAATCCTAGTGTATTCAATGGCCTGTCTGAAGATCCTAGTAGCAATTGAAGAGAAACTCAATCAAATTTTCAAAAAATTCTTTTGGAGTAGCATAGGAGAACATCATAAGTTTCCACTTGTGGCTTGGGAGAAGGTATGTATGCCTAAGATAGCAAGGGGAGAATGCATAAAACAACTACGGCTGATGAACATGGATATGGGAGAAAAGTTAGATTGGGACATGTATGTGAAGGGAGAGCAAAAAAGGGTGAAAATTTTGAGAAGAAAATATTTGGTTTGAAATCCCCATCTTGAATCCTAACAACGACAGACCCTCTGATAGGTTCAACAATTTTGAATTACTTGCTGGAATGCAAGGACATCATCTCTAAGCATGTAACATTGGAAGTTAATTTTATGGGAAATCAATGTCCTTCTGGATGGACTCCTAGAATGGGAAAAAAGCCTTGGTTACACATTCGAACATGGAGCAAATCAAAGAAGAGTTGATTCGGGCCTAGGGGGGGAAATATGTAATTATGGTAGGTCAGTATGATAGGATGGAATTCAAAAATGGGAATGACACTCCCTATAGAATCTAGATGCCCCACAAGATCAAAAGGATGCATTAACGAGTATGTGTAGGATCATCATGAAAAAAATGGGGCCTTAAGTGGCAATGAAAATTCAAAAAATCAGAGTTAGGAAACTTGACGTAAAATTTTGAATAAGTTATCTATATTATTTCAAAAATATGTAAGGATAGAATCTGTAGCAAATTGAATGTAGTTTCTAAACTACTAGGTTTATTTAAAAAACAAAAAATCTATTTGGTCAAAATTTGAAATTTCAATGTAGTAGTACTTAAATTTCAGGGAAAAAATAAGAAGTAGGTGTCTATCTGACCACCCTAACCATAGTAAAATGATAATATTTTTTTATAATATTTTAGATATAAGTAGATGACTCATGTCCCAATGTGATGCATATTTTTTTGTAATTTTTTTCCAAGTAAATAATTAATTATGAATTTTTTACTACAACTTTTTAAAAATATAAAAACTCGTATGTCTAACCACCTTAACTTGGTCATAACTTCATGAAATTCATTTTTTCTTTGTTTAATCCTATAGTATGCGAAATATAGAATGTGACGCATGTTTTAGATTCAAAAAATGTGATACCGTTTGAAAGCTATAAATGTTTTTCAATCAACCTATCAATCAGGACTTTAGTCGTAATTAAAATAGAAAATGAATAATAATAATTTATTAATTTCAAAGTAAAGAATAATTTATATTGGTGGAAAGCTGAGAATCTCCTTTAAAAAACCTTTTCATTTCATCAATTTTGGGAAAAAACAAAGTCGTCAGCCACATGGGCCATCATATCACTTACATATCACCACTTTTTGGCCCATCATGATCCTACACATACCCTAACTATAATACTCAAAGAGAGAACCTTCTCACCTTCTAATCAAGAAGATACGATTAGGTGGTGTGGTTTGACAACAAGATCCTACGTAGTTAAATTTGGATACAAAATCAAAGAAATGGCGGAAGCTAGAGAGAGTTGGCTGAGAAAACTCTTGTGGGGGAAACATTTCCTCCAAAAGCCTAGTGTTTTTTCCTGGCTGACAGCTCAAAAAATAATTCTCACTGAGGACAGACTAGCTACACTTGGAATTCAGGGGCTAGGGTGACGTGTCCTCCTCAATAAGAGTAATGAAAATGTGGATCACCTATTACTAAGTTGCCCTTACTCAAAACAATGCTAGAATTTTTTCATGAACAAACTAAATTTTTCAATACCCACAACCGACTTGCTTACTGGCATGGTTCAATATGTGGCCTCACCCATGAAGGAAATCAGTTTTGATAGCATTTGGCCAATATCCCCATCAATCATAATTTGGGAGATTTGGAAAAAACACATCAGAAAAATCTTTCAAGACAAGGAAATGCCTCATGAAAGACTCTGTGCCAAAATAGAAAGTATGATCACTGAAACAGTTAATGAAGCAACTCAATCCAAAGTGAGAAAGTAGATGAATTATACTAATTGGGATGAAAAAATGAAAAATGCATTTAGTGGACTAATCATTCCATGACTTTGTGGAATAGGCCAAAGTGACTCAGCCAAGAAAAAAAGGAGCGAAGTAATGTGGGAAGCACCAGAAGGAGGGTGGATCAAAATAAACTTCGATAACACTTCAAGGAGAAATCCGAGGCTAGGTGGAGCTGGATGTGTGGCCCGAGATGAGCTTGGGAAGATAATTGCAAAAAGTTCAAACCCATTAGAAGTATGCACCAATAATGAAGCTGATTTTTGGGCGACATTGATGGGTCTTGAACTGGGAGTAGCAATTGGAGCCAGGAAAATTCATTTGGAAGGAGACTCACTAATAACTATCAATGTAATTTAGATTAATAATGCCCCCAATTGGAAATTGAACCACTGGCTTCAACCAGTGACACAACTCCTGGTAAAATTTGAAGAGTTCAAGGCGAGCCACATGTATAGGGAGGGAAATCAAAGGGTAGACAACTTGGGAAAGGAAGCAACAAAAAAGAATGAATGAAAAGGCAGGAAATTAGGTCGACAAGGTATCCTGATATCCAAAGATTGATAGTTTAGAAGGTGGGTCAAGGCATGTGCTTAATACCAAAGGTAGATAGCAGCACCAAAAAGATAGTGAAGACAACTAAGGGGCATTGATAAATGAGTTGGCGGTCTAAGAACAAGTTAGCACGAGGAGTTGTGATGTCAGGTGTATGGTTTGTTAGTAGCCAAAGCTGGAGGAATTTTCATTAGGAAAAAAGTGATGATGTCAAGAAAAGGAGGTATGTAAGATGTCGATGGCTAGTGTGACTGTAACATAGCAAGGAAAAAAGATATCGAGCTAAAGATAAAAGATCTCAAGTAAAATCAAAATAAAATAAGGGAAGTGAGATTGAAAAGCACACATGCATCATTAGTAGTGGTGAGAGAACCAAGATTAATAATGGTGACAAACTGGCAGTACAAGACGCTTGAGGGAAATGAAGCAAAATAGTACGGAAGGATTGAGGCCGACATTCAGAATGGTATGTGTGCAAAAATAACAACGATCTTTGATAATAGGGATCATAAGTAACTGACAACATATGCATTTGCATTAATTGGAAAAGGTGGCAGATGGGACAAACTGGATCATTTTTCAAAGTGGCCATTATTACGAAGATAAAGGAAATGAGGCTATAAAGAATTCAAGGCTCTGCAAAGCGCACAAAGTAAGAGGTTTGGAAAGTGTGAATTTGTTTGCTTTTTCCTATGTACAAGTTCCTCAATAGAAATGGAGATTCCACTTTTCCTAAACACAATGAAGCAACAATAGTCCTTCTATAGAGAAATAACAGATAAAAGGCTGAAAGGGCTTCTAGACTCCTCACACCCATTGATCCTCTGGGAAAAAAAGAAGTTTTGGGGAAAGAATTCATCATGTCCCGATGAAGATGGAGGGAAAACTCGGATATGCCAACCATGTTCTTGGACATGCTATTGTATATGGGGCTCTCGAAAGAAAAAATCAAGAAGCTCTGCCAGATGGTCTTCAAACATTCTTGGCTTGGGGAGATAGATGAACTGATAGACAATGTGGATGGAAACTTGCTTGTCCCACTGTCACAACATTACTATATGTATTTTGGTAATGGTCTGGAGGTCCCAAATTTTGTGGTTTTTTTCACTTTGCAACCGCAAGAGCTGGAGAAAAAGTGGGGAGAGATTGACAAGTCAATCTCCTTCCTCCTGCACGTGGTAGGCATGAACATCAAGTCGACAAAGGGTTGGGTGGGAGCATACATCCAAGTAGAAGGATTGGATGGTAGGGTGGTGGCAAGAGATGATGAGTGGGAGCTTGGTGGAGGTGATGAGTGGCGCGAGAAAGACCCTCGAGACATTGAAGAAAAAGATAGTCACCTAGCACACAATGCTTGTGGACCAGAATGCTCATTGATAGCCGATGCAATAGAGACAAGGAAGATGCACACACAACTGCCAGATGAAGACTAGGGAAGGTGCATAAAATACCTGTTGTGGTTTTTTGGTGTTTTTTTGGGGCTACTTGTTTACTGTAAGTCTTGTTACCCAGGTGAAGTCTAGTATAAATATTTATAGTTTATAGTTGGAGAGGGTTATTTTGGTGAGCATGATACCCTCATTTTGGATTGTAAAGGGTAAAATAGAAGTAGTCAGAATAGTAGCAATCAAAATGTAATGGATGGGCATAAAAACTCTGGTAATCTAAAATCCATGATGGCATAAAATGTATAAATTTTTTGATATCAATACAATGGATGTTGCCCCTAGCAGCTATTAACTGATCAATTTTTTTTTATTGATTCATTATTATAGTTAAAATTTATTTGTTAAGATAAATGTTTAAAGGAGGAAGATAAATTTATTATTGATTATTTAATTATTATAGTTAAAACCTATTTTATAAGATAAATATTTAGAAGGATGTTAAAAAAAATCTTTCTAAATTTTAAATTTTAAATTTTCTAGAAAATTTCGTTTTAAATTATTTGTGCAAAATTATTTAAGATAAATATTTTGAAGGGAGATAAATTTCAATACATTTTTCATATTTTCATTGTTAAAGTTCTTATTATTTTTTGATGTTCAATTTTATATGGATTAAAATTTTATTTGGATTTTTTTTAAAATTATTTATGTAAAATTATTTAAGATAAATAGTGATAAATTTAAATATATTTTTTATATTTTCTATTTTCTCAAAAAAGTAAAATTCATTCAAATATTTTAAATAATTTTACATAAATAATTAAAAAATTAATAAAATTATTTATTTATTATGAAAGCATAGATATTTATTAGATAAATTTATATAAAATAAAATACAATCAATATTTATATAAAATAATATCATATAAATCCTAAACATATAGAATAAATTTATTAACATATAACAAATACATTATAAACAACAATACATAAATAAATTAAAATTAATTATTATCAAATTTAATTTATACTTTTTGAAAATTGGCATTAGTAGTTTTGAATGGGATAACCTATAGGAGTTGTTCAGTTTTTACAACTGATTCTTTCTTTTATCTGGTCTGTAACCATTTTCTATTTGCAAATTATATATACTTGGTAGATATTCAAAAAATAAGTGATAAAATACTTTTTCATTTGGTAACATAGGGCACACAATTGTGCTTTCCTAAGTACATCACTAATGACGATTAGGCATTGTTAGTGGTGTAACTAATGATAAAAACATTGGAGATTTCCCAAGTATGTTATTTACATGCTATCTACATTTGTTTACAAACTATCAGATTTATTGTCTTAGGGCTCTGCAACAAGTCAGATTGAGTACATAGAGATTGAGTACACAGTATGTTTATCATTGCTCACAATCTTAGTAGATGTCTATTTTCAAGTTGTGGGTTTATCTTTTCCAATAGGAAGAACACTTTTCCATCTATAGGAGAAAAAATCTAGGAGAAATCATCAATTGGGATGAATTCAAGTCCATAAAGTTCACACAATGTGGGTAAATAAAACCTGTATGTCTCCAAATTCAAGCAGTTATTGAATAACGAGTTTCATGTCTTTCACATAAATTTTGAATGGTTGTTGGTGATCTATGAAACTCTAAAGCTTGCAACAATTGTGAATGGGGTTCTAAGGAAATCTACCCAAGACATGTAAATGAAAGGCCTCACCATTTCTAAAGGTTGGATAATTTTTGTTTATATGGAAGAGACTAACTACTACCATAATCTATATCTAGACCCACTCAAATTCAACCCTTGGAGATGGTAGGTACTGTCAGGCATAATTTTTTACATTTTAAATGTTTGAGCCATTCCAAATTGATTAAGACTTGAGTAATGTATGAATTTTTATTCTTGGGTGAATTCAAATAGTATTTCATGGCATTTGGATGAGGGAGAAGGCTATGCCTAGGCAAGGAATCAAGCATAATGAAAATAAATTTATTGCTCTACCATTTTGTCACTAGATATAGGTAGGTATCCATTATACTCAGCAAGTCATGCAAACTTCCTCAGTTCAATGTTTTGAGGCCTCCCTTCATGTCCACCACATTAACATGGAATTTTTCCCTTCACCCCTTTTAGTGTCAATTTTCAAGATTTGTCATATCTTAACCAATTGCTCTCTGTAATAAGATATCTTTTATTAATATTAAGGGATTGTTTTGCTTTGCAATCCAATATTTAGGGGTGTTGCACAATGAAGCAATATTAATTCAATGGGTCTATTGAACATTAGTGAAGGTATATTATACATTTGTGAGAATTATAATTTTAGATGATATAGTTGGAGATTTTATCAGTAAGGTTTTATTCCATCAATGCAGTTATGTACACACTTCTGAATGTTCAAAGTCACATCTATTATGATTAGTAGAATTTCAAAAAAATTATATAGAGAAAATTGTGAACTCCAAGTTCCCTTTCTTCAAAAGTTTAATGTTTTGGAATTATATGATAATTTTTTTTTATATTGGAATTAAAACAATTATATTGGAATTATAAAGTTATGTTGACAATCCATTAATCAATAAATTTAAAATACATTTTCAGATATTTGCATACATAAGCTCATAAATATAATCAAGGAATAAAATATTATTTATAATATTATAAAATTCAATGTCATAGTTGGTATAAAAGAAAATTATAATAAGTAAAATAGGTATAATTTCTTAAATTTAGAAAATCAAGTATAAATGAATATTCTAAATTTTCTATTTCATATAAAAGTAAGTTTCTAAACTAATATACTTAAAATTAAAAAATATTGAAGATATCTTTTTATATAGATTTAAGTATTTTTTCAAGATAAAGTAAGCAGAATTTATAGGGTCTTGTACCCTTTACATGGAGAGCCCTTGGGGCCAAAAAGAAGCTAGTTCAAAACAAGACATGAACTAGAAAGAGAAGCTAGTTCAATAAAAAATAATTATTATTTATAAGTTATGATAAGATACACATAAAAAGAAGTTTCTAAAATTTAGAAAGTTAAGTATGAAAAAGTTTTTCTAAATTTACTATTGCATATAAAAGTAAGTTTCTATTAATATACATTGATTTTAAAAAAAAAAATTAAATATTATTTGATGCCATTGTATTTTTTTATCATAATAGAATAAAAATAAAACTATAAAATATGAAAGACATTTTTCTTCTGAATTCATGTATTTAAAATTAAAATATTAAATAAAAATAAAATATCATAAATTTACTATTATGTACATAAAAAATTAAAAATATTCAATATTCATAAAAAATTGAAAACATTTCAAAAAGAAAAATCATTCATATTCTATTTTATTTACTCAAGATTTTATTGTACACAAATATAACAACTTAAATATAAGCTTAGGATCAAGGTTTTTTCATAATAAGTGCACATCTAAAATCTATCTTTAAAAAATTAATTAGGATTGAAATTCAATTAGATTTACACATAATTAGGGTTAGGGTTAATGTTATGCTAGGATAAGGGTTCAACTAGTGTTAGGTTTAATGTTAGGCAAGAGTAAAGGTTCGACTAAGTTAGATTTGGATTTCTATTAGGGTTAGGGTAAGGGTTTACATTCACTTGAATTGAAATTCAAAAATAAATTTAAGATATTTTACATATTAAAATTTAAAAATATAATTTTTTATTTTTTTTAATAGATAAGTGCTACCAAAAGGGGGTAGCACCCAAGTACAATCAAGATAAGACAAAAATTGATAGGACAAAAGAGAGGAACTAATTTACTAATTTACTAGGAGCTGGTAAATGACCGCCAAACACCTACCCAGCTGTATAACCCTTTCAAGACTGCCCTCTCAGCCATGAGTGGCCTTGGTGCTTAAACCTATCGAAGGCATCCAAATTATTATTTTTTACCCCCACCCTGAAGACTTCCCATGCATCGGCCATCATACTTTCTTCATTTTCGAAATCCTTGCCTTCTTTGTCTGTCCCCTCCCTGTAGGCCGGGTCGAAAAAGAGGCGTAGATGACTAGCCATACCTTCCTCGCCCAGTGCCATGGTTGCACTGGCAACTTCTTGAGAATTTGTGACAATCACAAAGCCGTGAAGCAACTCCACTACCCGAGCCTCCATTGCCCGAGCCCGAGATTCAACAATGTCGACTAAGGCACAAACCATCGTCTCATATATCTTCTTGTCACACCAATGTCGGCGATCACTCAAAATTCATTTCACCAGTTCAACAACCGCTGATCTTCTCGCCAAACATTGAATGGTGAAGAGCCTTGCACACTGTTCCACCAAGGTTTCCATAGTGTAAAGACAACTTAGACCAAATTGGTGCACCATCGCTCGATACCCGAAATCCTTCCAATTCTTTTGTTTCTCTATATGTGTTTGAAGCTTTGGCCCTTCCATAATATACCCTCACAACTAAGGCTCGAGTACAACATAGGGGAGAAAAAATTGGCAGTCGAGGTAGCTCCCAAATCCTGATCGAATCTATCCTTGTCTGACCACGTGGGCGCCAAAGCCACCAAACCCAGTCAAATTCCCCAGAACAAGCCCTCTCAGAATTCCACTAGATCGCTTGTCAGGATTTCCTACAGCCCCGACCACTGTATTGGGACAGAATCCAAAATCACTTTCTCTCCTTGGAAAGTGCCCCAGTTAGCCAAAAATTCCTCCACCTTGTTTGCTTCTCTATAGAAATGCGATAAGGTAAAGTTTGTTAGCTTGCCTAATGATTCTTTGATTGGTGTGATCCAATCGCCAATACGCCAACTCTATGATTTTCCTGATGTTATCGCCTGCACGCAGAGTAGCGACTCTCCCTCAATTTCAACCAAGTCAATGCCCTTATGTATACAAAGTTGTAAACCGAGCCACAGGGCTTCCATTTCCGCCATGTTGTTTGAGAAGACACCTAAATTATTCGACACTGCCCACACACAATTGCCACTCGAGTCCCTAATTATGCAGCCTGCCCCATCTTGCCCAGGGTTGCCCTTAGCATCCCCGTCAAAGTTTAGTTTCCATTTTAGTTTGATCGGTTTCATCCAATGGACCTATTTCCTGTTCACCTTAGTTGTCCCCGTAGTTATAGATTTCAGTACTTTAAGCTTGTTGCACGTCTTTCTGATTTCTTCATCCCATCTTGAGAATTTTGCTTTGGTGCCGATATTAACTCTATTATTTGTTGTTTCTATAATGGCTCCTTGGATTTTGTCAATTAGCTAGATGAGGCTCAAGGATTTTTCATTAAAAATGCACCTATTCCTCTCCTTCCAAATGTGCCAGATGACCAGCGATGGTGCCAATGTTCAGATGCCCTGCCAGTAACCACATTTATTGACACTTGGCCAGCTAGATAAGAAGTCCCCCAACTTGTTTTGTCTTGGGACCATGTAGTTGAAATCCTTTTGCAACCAATTCCAACATGTAACTGCTACTGGACAAGAGAGGAACAAGTGGTCTTTGTTCTCCTCTACTTGCTTGCATAGTATGCAGCTAGTGGGGCCAATAATAACAAGTCTTTTTAGTCTTTCACCCGTTAGACAATGTTGATGCAATGCCACCCAAAGAAAATCCCCTGCCTTAGGTAATACCTCTTTTTTCCAACATAGCCTTGCCATCCAAGATTTGTCCCTTACTTTTACAGACTGCAGTTTATACCCCAATTTGGCTGAGTAGTTTCCAGACGCTGCCCTGCACCAAATGATAGAGTCCTCCTCATTGTGTAATTGCACCTTCCTTTTGTTGATTTCCTAGACAATCGTTGCCACCAAGTCTTGAGGGATTGGTAGTGATTCTAGGTTGATCCACTTGCACTGACCTTCCAACGACTCATCTTCCATTTGTATGTAATCTGCCACTTTTGAGCCGAACTCTGACTGCAACCTTTCCACATATTCACCCAATTCAAAGAGTTCATTTAGACTTTTGTGTCTATTCCATGAATCTGTCCAGAATAACACTTTCCTCCCATTCCCTAACCTCCATGAGATATGGCATGTAATGAGTGGTCTGCATTTTAGTATATATCTCCAAGCCACCGATCCACCCTCGAGGTTGGCAACAATTAATATCCTAGTATGGTCCACATTGTCCAAGTATTTTCTTTGCATGATCTGGCACCAAAGTCTGTCAGGGTTTTTAAACATCTTCCATGTAAGCTTTGCCCCTAGAACATTATTTTTCCATTTAATTTTATGAAGCCCTGCCCCACAATCCTCTTTTGGTTTGCAAGTTGAGTCCCAACCGATTAGTGGTATCTTCCTTTCACATTTAGATCCTTCCTAGAGAAACTTCTTGAGGATTCTTTCTAAATCATTTTCCATTTCCCCAGGGACTTCCAAACTAGACATTGTGTATATTGGAATTGCGGACATAACTGCTTTAGACATTGTGATCCTTCCTACTAGTGTGAGATAATTATTTTCCTAGCCATTTCCTTATTTCGACACCTTTCCACCACCTCCCCCCAATTCTTTGCTTTGCATGCTCCTTCAAAGATTTGGATTCCAAGAAACTTAGCCGGTAACTTCCCAGATTTGTAACCCAGTATTGCCATTATAGCTTGTTGTAGGCGTGCTCTTGTGTTGAAGAAGTAAACACATGATTTCTCCTTATTAAATTTTAAAATATAATTAAATAAAATTAAAATTCATCTACTTCATTATTATATTTTTAGATTTAAACTAAACATATGAAATATTGGAACCAATAAATTTTTTAATAATTTTTCATAATTAATATTTTTTTATTTTCTAGTATTTATATTTGTGTGTGTTAATTTTTATTTGTAATATTGTATGATTTTCTACTCTTTTTAGAAAAATAAAATAATTGATTGATCTTGAAAATTTATTTAATATATTACTTTTTCTTTGCAAATGTCAGAAGATTTTTTTATCTACAATGTCAAGTGATTGAAAGGATTTATTGACGGTTGCACAAAAACAATCAAATTATGAAAAGCCAAAAATAAAAAAATCATTTTGGGCTATGTTTGATAGAGAAGCAGACATTGTTTTCCCTATATTTAATTTGAAATAAGATTTATTTTTTTCCTATTTTCATAAATTTTAAAGCAATTTTTAGTTTCGCAAGTAATTGAATTTCATTTATACTTTTAATTTTTATCATACATATATTACATGTTGATGTAATCCTAGACTACAAATTGTACTTTTCACTTTGGAAACCTATTCTTTTGAATGCAATTTTAATGGAAAAAAGAAAAGAAGTGACTATAGTTTAATATTTTGAAATGACTAAATACAATATCGTGTGGCATCGACCTATTGCTTAAAGAATTTTTTAAATATAAGAATATAAGAATCTTGCTAAGTCATTAAGTAGCAATTTATGAACCATATCATCTAATAGCTCATTTTTCTTTCTTTTTAAATAATGAAAGAATAAGAATTAGATGTGCATTGATACTTTTTACAATTTTGTAATAAGTCTTGACTATTTCTGTTAACGACTAACAATTATAAATGTCAAGTGTTAATAATTAGAGTAAGGCTTCCTTTTTATGTACCTATTATTTATTTTTTCCCTAATTTATTCATAATCATTATTGTTTCAAGGTGTGTTGTTGTTTGTATTGTCAAAAATCACCTAATTTGCAATTTCCTTTTTATGCCATGACATTAAATGTGATAAAATATAATGGGAAAAAAGCTAACATTAAATATAGAATCACAAAGTTCCTCAATCTTCAACATTCAGTGCAAATATTACAACACTTTCAACTGTAACATAAACCAAAAAATTGAAAAATTTCAAGATTATTATGAACTTATTATATTATCAACATTTTTGCTAAAACTAACCATGTAGAGATAAGAAAAAACGGAAGCAAAGGCGAAAATAGGAGCAGACACGAATAAGTGCGAAGAGGTCAAGGGTTTCAAGCATGCGAAGGAAGGAGAATTAACAAAAAAATAGTCTAGAATAGAGTGAGAAAAATGGGCGGATGAAGTGTCAAGGGAGGACCCAAAGTCATCCAAGATGGAATCAGATGAATATAGACCCTAGTGGGTCCATACAAACAGGAGATGGAAGGACAAATCTCAACCCTGCTATTGGAACCAAGAGAAGGAATTTGGAACAAAGGAAAGCCAAGCGCGTAAGCGACATGACACACCATCATAGGAGCCCCCAGATGAGGAAATTAAGCATCATTTGCAACAAGGAATACCCCCATGGCTAAGACCAAATAGAGGGTATGGTGGCCTCCAAAAGAAAGATAGGGAAAACTATTGGAAAACCGAAAGGGCTTCAAAAAATAGGCATAGGCATCGGGAGTTGGAGGCCAATTGAAAAGATCAGGAAGGCCAGAACCCCAGGGTAAAAAAGGAAGAAGCAATAATGGAAATAGAAGTATCAAAGGAGATCAAGGAGGACATAGCAATTCTGAGGGAATTCGCATTCATATGCAAATTTGCAGAAGGCCCTTCAGATAGGGTAAAAATAAAAAAAATGGATTCAGGAGAACTAGAAGGTGGAGGTTCTCATTCATTTTCTTCCAAAACAATTCTAAATAATAGTTTTTGCGGACAAAGCCGATAAATAAAAATTAATAGATGTATGGTTCATGGAAGGAAGGCCACTTTACATGAAACCCTAGAACCAAAATTTTGATCCAACTAGGGCCACGCCTTATGAGCAGCCTGTATGGATTCAGCTAGATAATATCCCATTGGAATACTGGACAATTGAATGCTTGGAGAAGATAGGTCGATCACTAGGTGTCCTGCTAGAGCTGGACACGTAAATGATGGAGGAAGAAATGTATAAATGTGCAAGATTAAATATTGTAGCGATCGACAGGATTCCACAAAAAATAAGCCTTATAGCAAATGATGAAAAGTGGCTATAGGCGATAGTGATTGAACAAAGAAAAAGGGGTTGTTTCAGATGTGGAAGTTGGGAACATTGGGTTAGAAATTGTAGGGGTGGCCAAAAAGAAGAAAAGAAGTGAAGGAGAAGAGAGTGCTTGAGAAATCAAACCAGATAGTTCCCTTCGAGTCAGAAAAGGTATAAGAAATATTCCCAGAAACCAATAATATGAAGGAAGGAAAAGTGCCAAAGCACGTGAGGGAGGAGCCATTAGAGGAAAAATTGATGACTGACTTGGGAAAGGTGAACAATGAAAGTAACAGTCAGTATCCTAAAATGGGATTAGATAAGGAGGAAGGCAGAATCGACAATAGTAAAGAAGATGAAATACACCTAGAGGCTGATGAAGTAGATTCAAAGAAGGAACTCAAGGACGAATTGGATATAGTAGATGATCGATGTATTTCCCAAACAATGGTAAAGGTCCTGGATATGAGAAAGGGAGCCAAAATCGGAAGCACTAGAGGGAGGAAGTCTTTTAAACAACTTAGAGAAGAGGAAGTGGCAATCAAGAAATTCATGAGCATTAAAATTTTTATGAGTACCAAGGGAGGAAATGCCTCCCTTGGGAAGAAATGAAAATAAAAACTTGGAATGTCAGGGGCCTAAAGGCCGTTGACAAAGGACGTCTAGTAAGATGTCAATTGATGATCATTGCAAGTGATATTATCCTCCTTCAGGAAACTAAACTTTCAGGTGATGAGGAGATGAGGTTTTTGAAGTATGGTCAAAATTGGAAAGGTCATTTTCAAGACTCGATGGGGGCCGTAGGTGGGTTAGGGATTTTGTGGAAGGACCATATAGTAACAGTGAAAATCATATGCTCATGCAAAAATTGGATGGCTGCAGAAGTATTTGACTTGAGGTTGTGTTGCAAATTTATGGTCATCAATGTCTACGACCCGACAAAAATAGAGGACAAGGAAATTTTGTAGAATACAATGGTTAATTTCATCAGGGGCTGCGATGAAGTTATATTTGTGGTTGGGGGAGACTTCAACGCTATCCTAGAGCCATCGAAAAAAAGTGGTAGATCATACCACATTTCACAATCGATGATGGACTTTAGACGGTTCATCATGGCAACAGAGCTTGAGGACTATCCTATGTTGAATGGAAGGTTCGCCTAGACGAATCAACATAAAGACTTTAATGCTATTGTTGAAAGGCTGGATCAATTCTTAGTTTCCCTAGGGTGGCACAATGAGCATATTGAAATTAATTCTACAATTCTGCCAGTCTCGATTTCAGACCATTTCCCAATGGAGCTAGATGTCAATGGGGACCAGGAGGAGAGGAAATCGTGATTTAGATTCATGAACATGTGGTGGCGAGACGAGAAATTGCGGGGCCTGTTAGAAAGATGGTGGGCTGATTGCAAGGTGGGTGTATCGATAAGATTCAAAATATCAATGAACCCGAGGCACATAAAACAAAGGCTAAAGTAATGGAATAAGTCAAAATTCCTCAACATTTTCGCAGAAAAAGACAAGGTGGAAGAAGAACTAGAAATTTTAAATGAAAAAGTAATCAGAGTAGGCATGACAAATGAAGAATTCCTCAAATAAAAATAACTGAAGGAGAGATTGACATAACTCCTAAAAAGAGAGGAAATTTATTGGAGGGACAAGTCAAGAGAAGTTTGGCTAAGCAACGGGGATGCAAACACTAAATTTTTCCATGCCTCGGTTTTGGCCAGAAGAGCTACAAAGAAAATTGAGGAAATTCAGTCAATAGAAGGACAAACAGCAAGAGGCACCATGGAGGTAAGGCAAGTAGTGGTGGCCTTCTTTAAAAATATCCTTGGTGAACAACAAGATACTAGTATGGAAGGATCAATACTAGAGGCTATAGGTAGAAGGGTGAACATAAAAGACAACGACATGTTGAGTGAACCAGTGTCAAAAGAAGAAGTTAAAGTGGTGATCTTTCAGTTGCACCTAGACAAATCACCTAGGCCAAATGGATTTCCTGCCAGGTTCTTTCAAAATTGTTGGAGTTTTATGGGGGATGAATTGTGGGAACTGGTGGAGGACTTTCGTAAATCTAAAATATTTTTTAAAGATTTGAATAATTTAGTAATCACCCTAATCCCCAAGAAAATGATTTGTAAGTCGTTTGGCGATTATAGGCTAATCTCGTTGTGTAACACTATATACAAGGTGATTGCAAAAGTGCTAGCAAAATAAATGAAAAAAATCTTAGGGAAGATCATTTCAATTGAACAAAACGGGTTTGTTCTTGGTAGAGAGATACTAGAATTTATCATGCTTACCAGTGAAGTGGTCCATTCACTAAAATCATCCAACAAAGCAAGAATGATCATCAAGTTGGACGTGAGAAAAGCTTATGAAAAATTTGGGTGGGGCTTCCTTTTAAAGGTGATGGAGAGGTTGGGCTTCAGTAGCCACTGGTGCACCCTAGTCAAGTTTTGTATCTCATCAGTAAGATTCTCAGTCCATGTAAATGGTGAGCTTCATGGATTCTTTGGAGCGAACAATGGTCTAAGACAAGGGGAACCCTTTTCATTGTTTCTATTTGTAACAATGGCAAAGGCTCTCAGCTGTACAATCAAACAAAAAAGACAAAGCCTTGTTTGGAAAGGGATACGTGTGGTGCCAAACATGAAACCTATTTCCCACTCCCAGTTTGTAGATGATACTACTCTTTTTGGAGAAGTGACCATTAGGGAGGCAAGACAAATCAAAAAGACCTTGGTAGAATATGAAATAAAGTCAAGGAAAATGATGAACAAAGCTAAATCATGTATATATTTCTTTAACACTAGGGACGTGGTTCAAGAGGCTATAGTATCTATTTTGGAATATAAGAGGGAAAAACTACTGGCCAAATTTCTTGGGGTACAAATGTTTGCTAACGAGTGCAAATCAAAACACTAGGAGGAAGTTTTGGGAAAGTACAGGATTAAGGCAATGGATTGGAAAAATAATTGGCTTACTCTGGCAGGTAGAATCACTTTGCTAAAGTCAATTCTGAATGCAGTCCGTATTTACACTATGTCTTGTTACGACGCAACAAGTAAGGGAAAAAGTGGCATTGAAAGTACATTTAAGAAATTTCTTCGAGAAGGATCTAAGGAGGAAAGAAATATCTCGTTGTTGGGATGGGAGATGACTTGTAAACCAAAGGAAGAAGGTGGCATGGGGTTGAGAAATGTCAGAATGTAGAATAGAGATTTAGGGGCAAAGTTGGTATGGAAGATGTTTCTCCAACTAGACAAATAGTGGTGCAGGATTCTCCAGAATAAATACCTGGATAATAATGAACCCTTTAGAATTCTGACGGCACAAAATCTCCAAGGTGGTTTGGCTATGTGGAATTTTATCAAAGACTGAAGGCCGTTGATCACGAACCATCTAACGTGGCGTATTGGGAACAGTAAGCTGGTTGATTTTTGGATGAATTCATGGGATGGACATAAGGGGTTGGTTGAGATCTTTGACATAGAATAGTTGAAAGAGGACCTATCATCCATGTTCGACTCCAAAGTGGCTGAATATATTAGATGGGAGGAAAAAAGTCTAGGTAAGGTAGCCAAGTGGGATGTCATTTGGGAATCTCTTCTACCACAGAATCTAGCAAAGGAAATAAAGTGGGAGCTGAATAAGAGGACAATAAGAATCGAGAAAGTGGAGGACTCAATTATTTGTTGTGGGGCCAAATCGGGGGAGTATTTGACTAGGCTGGGATACCAAATTCAAATCAAGCATGAGGGAGGGAAAGACTGGATGACATCCCTCTATTGGAACAAGGTTGTGTTACCTAAGGCAAGAGCTTTTCTATGGGTTGCACTCCATCATAGATGTCTAACGACAGAAAGGCTGAGGAGAATTGGGATAGCAGGACCTTCCAGATGTGTCCTATGCAAAAATGTGGAAGAAGGGATTGACCATCTCTTCCTAGCATTTCCAATGGAGACAACTTGTTGGGATTGGCTATAGGACTCTTTTTAATATGCAAGTCCGAGACAAGACAAATTGAGGGAATTCCTACAGAGTTGGCCAAGGAAGAACAAGAATGACTATTGGCAAGGGGTGTGGGTTTCATCATCATCATTGGTTATATGATACATTTGGAAAGAAAGTAATAGGAGGATCTTCAGGAGCGAACCAATCAATAGAGAAGTGCTCATTGGGAAGATTCAAGGAGCAATAATGGAGGTGGCCAATAACATAACATTAGTAAGTGAAAAGTCAAAATTTACAAGATTGGATGGGATAATTTAAAAAAGATGGACTGATTTGAAGATCCCAAGATCGATGACAAAAAAGGGAGGAAGCATTGACCGCAACATAGTCAAATGGCAACCACCCAAGAAATTTGAGTGGAAACTGAACTTTGACGGGGTGACAAAGGGAAACCCTAGATCAATCGGGGCCAGTTGCATAGTTAGGAATCTTTCAGGGCAATGCGTGTGGGCTACATCAAAGAACCTAGGAAAGTGCATGAATAATGAGGCCGAAATGGAGGCCCTGGCTATGGGTATACAACTCTGCATAAGAAAAGGTCTAGGCTCGGTGGAAATTGAGGGTGACTCCAAGTTGTGTATTCTAGTGATATCCTTAGACAAATTGCCAAGCTAGAAAATTGGCAGGTGGGTCAAGTCGATCAAGGAACTCCTAGCCAATCTCCAAAATTACTCCTTGTCGCATGCGTTCAGAGAAGCCAACGGTGCAGCGGATTGTCTGGAAAATTTTGGAATTCATCAAACCCCATAAATCATAATCGATCCCAACTCAGAATAGTGGCAGAACTTGAGGTACATTTTGGACAAGGAGGTCAACTTGTCATAAGGTCTGGCAGGGTGCCCAAATCTTTGCACATTCTTTAAAAATTTGAATCCTCACTCAGGCAGGTGTAGTTTGGAAAAGAGATTTGAAGAGGACGATGTAGATATGGGGAATCCTCATTCTTTTCCCCACCAAGGATGAATTGAGTAGTAGAGGATGGGATGGTTTAGAGGTGTGTCAGTGTTGGTTGAGCTTGAGGGAGAGGAAAAAGGATTATATAACAGAGCCAAGCAAGCAAGGAATGGCTGAGAGGTGCTTTGGGATGAAGAAGAGGAAGAAATGGTGCACTATTTCAGGCTGAGTTGCATATGTAGGGAGGAATCAATCATAGAGCAATGCCAAAGGCTATTCTCGTGTCACAGACCTCAGATTCTGAATGCACTTTGTGCACTAATAGGAAGCAACTTGGGTAGTAGGGTGCATAAGTGTGATGGGTAGGTATATGAGGTTGTATGTGGTTTAATAATGGATATCGTGGGTTCAAAGGAAAGAATAATGGAGTTGACAAATAGATTCATTTCTTTGATGAATGCCATTTTGGTGGCCGATGCGATTCTTGGGATGAGGGATGATGGTTTGGTAAGCCCCCTCTAGGTGTTCTTTGACTACTCAAACTATGAGTCAGAGGATGGAAATGAGGAGTCAGATGATGATTCAAGTGAGAGTGGGATTTCTACCAAGCTTTGGCATAAAGAGTCAAGACAAGCTCAAATAGATACTGCATGGGAGGTATTCCATATAGGAGTAATCAACAATAATTTGGGGCTGACATCAAGGCTCTTGGGGGCGGATGACGAGTGGCTCTCTGAAGCAAGTTATGCTCGGATTATAGAAATTGGCAGCAATCTAGCTATGGTGTATAGGTTTATTTCAATGTAAAATGCCATGAAGGTTTTCCTCATGTAACTGGGAGCTATCCCCTTTGATAGAACTTATCTATATAAAAAAACATTGTTGCTAAAACTTAGGAGAAACAACAAATTAAAACAAGACTATTCTTGAACATTTTGGCAGGAACTTCGTTGTTCTACAACTCTTGTTTTTTTTATAATGTATCAGTTTTATTTTATAAAAAATCTTTAATTTCTAATATTTGATATATGAAATTATGTTTTAATTTGCTATTTATTTAGTTAAAATGATACTATTTTAATATTTTCTTGTCATGGTTGTATATATTTTTAGTTCTTGTAATGCATACTTGAAGGGATAATAACTAGTTCTTGTTTGGTCAATAATCTTTTTAATTTTTTTTAAAATTATTTATATGATAATATTTCGATAGTTTGATAAGTGTATATTTTAAAAAAAATATTTTTTTTTTATTTGTTATGATTCATTCATGTTTTAATGTTAATCTTATGTGCATCAATGATCAATAGTTTATTAGTAGTATTTATCTCCTTTTATTTCATCAAAACTCATTTGTACTTTCTTTGGATGCTATATGTTCGTAATTTACTACTAGTGCATTACATATAAACTCCATTCTCTCATCTAGATTATGGCTTGTGTGATCTCATCTCCTTCATAGATAAATCTCATAGGCTCTACTCATGTGGGTAGAATCATTATAGCCAAACAACTTACATATTGACACTAATACATCTTTGATATGTCAAAAAATGCTAATCGATATACCATCCTACATATTGAGGCACATCTACCATGTCACCCATAATCATTTGAAATCTCCAACACATTATTCTAACCATTACATAGCCATTATAATACCAAACTATAGTGTAGAGTTCAATACTATCACAACTCAACCATTTTGTAAGCACATTTTTAAAATTAAAAAGGGGGTAAATTTATTAGAAATATATATGTGTGTGTGTGTGTGTTTGATGTTTTCTTTAGAGTATTTGAAAAGTAATAAAATAAAATAGAATAAATTATATGTCTCACCTTGTGATAAAAACTATATTTAGACTATTAATTAAAATGTAAATAAATAACTAATTTGCAGGCATCATGCAAAAGTGGAGCTTTAATGGATAATAAATGATTTTTGGGAAATCGAAGAAGAAAAAAATGCACTAGTTGTTTTCTTATAACCAACGTTAGTGGAAGAGAAATGATTATTTCATTTCTATTGAAGGGGGAAATTCATTCATTCTTCTTGATACCACAAGACAATGCATGTCTGGGAGGGTGATGTTTCATCTACGGGAGGTAGACAATGTAGATATGGTGTGAGGATTTGGAGCGAGTTTTGGGTGATGGATATCCCTCATGATGCAAGACTTATGGCACTGAAAATCTAAAGGGAACCCCTCACATTCATGGATTTCAGGTATTCTCATTGTATAAATTAATACATAGTGGATTGAACATAGTATAACTAGCAGTTGCATGTAGTGACATGCAACAATGAGCTGATAGGTGGTGGGGAAGTCCAAATGGCAGTGATGGGGAATTTATTTTCCGTATGTAATTCTTTGTATGTCTGACATCAATATTTTATATAACATTCAAAAAATATCTTATCGTTCGAAGAATGTGTTAGTGTGTATCAATGTTGTTTGCACATGGTATTCTTAATCACTGCGAACAATGGTAAGATCGATGTTCTATATAACACTTAAAATAAAACTTATCATTGTGTTGCCATATGAAACATTGATACAACCATTAACTAGTTTTAACAAACAATATAGTCTTTTCTGAACAACACCTTATGAGGATTGAAATAATATAGCCTTTTGAACAACACCTTATCGAAAATGGAACAATATAGCATAAGGTAGAGAACAACAAGAAAACAATGCCTTTTGGAAATCAACATAAACTATATAACATAAACTATTGTATTGTATTGGAAGCATATCCACTAAATGGAAGCCATAAATCAAACAATATTGTTTTCAACAACGGACTAGATGGAAAAACCCATAAAACACAAAAATTCATAGTAATAAACGTATACAAAAATATAGTCTTTTTTTAACAGCGCAATAACGAAAATTGAAACAATATACTGACACATTCTTGGAATGATAAGATTCATATTTTGAGTATTAAATGAACATTGATGTTACCATTGTTCGTAGTGATGGAGAATGCATTTTACCTATGTGTAGATATGTATGTATGTCATAGTAGATGCAAACACCATTGATACATATTGATCTGTATGTGTTATATGGAACATTGATTCAACCATTAATCATTTTTGACAGAAAATCTAGTCTTTTGTGAAAAACACCTTATCAAATTTTAAAATGATATAGCCTTTTCAACACTAGGTTATTGAAAATGGAACACTATAGCCTAAGCTAGAGAACAAAAATCAACAATGCCTTATACAAATCAAGATAAACTATATAACATTAGCTATTTTATTGCATTGCAAGAACAACCACAAAATGGAAGCCATACATCAAACTATATTGGTTTCAACAACGACGCAGATGGGAAAACCCACAAAACACGAAGAATCATAGTAACAAACGTATGCCAAAATATAGTATTTTTTTACCAAGATGAAAACAAAAATTGAAACAATATAGTCTTTTCAACACAGACTTTTAATAATCCTTTTATGATACCATTATTCTAAGATAGCAAAGCATAGATGACATTGAGACAAATATACATTATCTCAAAAGGATAATACGATAATCTGAAAGCTTATAATATAATTGAGATGTAAAATAAGTGTATTTACATAAGTCATGCACAACCTAAAGAATTTTGTTGAAGATGGATACAAATTTTTTAAATTTTATTTTTTAATTTTATTTCTAACCATTTTGACTGATTTTGCAGTCATTGATTATTCTCAAAGGTCATTTACAAGACATTACTTCCTCAAAATCCCCATTGTGTGATCTGAAAACTCAACAAATTGAGGATTATAACAAGAAGCCAAACCATTACGAATGTTGGGACTCGTGAAAGTTAACAAAAATACGAATAGTTGATAGAGCTTGGCTGAAAGCCTTGTGGCAAGGATGACTTCATAGAAGATCTAATGCCATGGAAAGATCCACAATACTCATGAATATAAATTGAGATGAAAGATCCTTGACTAAGACATTACTATGTTATGCGAGACACGATTCTTTGTGTTGAGTATGTTCTAAAAAAATCAAAGGAAAATGTGAAGTTTAGTGCAATAAACATGTGTCATTATTAAACAATATGTAAATTAGGCAATATAAAGAGTGTTATAATTTACAAAAAATAATATGCAATTCATGTGCAATAAAAGGGATTAAATAAATAACATGTAGGCATACCTTGTGGGTGCAATGAGATGTAGTATGAACATAAGACAAGAAGGCTTGTTATCCACCCTACCATATTGGGTCATGTAGGGTCATGGGCTGCCACCAAACCCTTGAACAAGAACATACATTGCCCACAACTATTATTAATAGTGAAACCAGTGTTTCGACACCTGAGAATTTTCTTTTGTTGAAATCAGTGTTATAATTTTTTAAAGTATATATAGTTGTATCAAATCTGACAAATAATTTGACATGTTGTTGTGAAATAAGAGATGACATAAAGGAAATATAGCCTTACCTTCTATATAAGTAGAGTGTACATAGTTGCAGCTTGTACACCATGCCAAACTATGTGATCACAAAGATATTTCATATTATGGAGATGTGCAGTTACAATTGAGAATGTTTGCAATCTAAAATGGTTTTAATTTGATATAGTTAGACATAAGGAAAATGTGAAGTTTAATATAGCGAACATGTGTCATTGGTAGACAATATCTAAATTAGGAAATATAAAAATTTCTATAGTTTATAACAAATAATATGTAATGCATCTGTAATAGAAGAGAACACATAAAAAAGATGTAGGCATACTTTCTGGAGAGAACATGACACAACATGTTTACATTTATAACTCCCATATAATTTTGTTCTAGCACCTAGAAATTTTGTTGACTTGAAATCAGTGTTATTCATTTTTTAAAGTATGTACAGTTATATCATTTTTCAGAAAGAATTTCAGATGCACTTGTAAAATAAGAGTTGGAATAAAGAAGGTATACCATTAAATTTTATACAAATAGAATGTAGTTGCAACCCATACACCATGGATAAGTTGTGATCATGAAGATATTAAGCATTGTCAAGATCTACAATTACAATTGAGAATATTTACAATCTAAATTAGTTAGAATCAGATATAGTTAGACACAAATGGTTTGAAGGTGAGAGCATTGGTAATGGGATTATTGACCAAAGAAGAGGAAGGTATTTATAGCAACATTAAATATAAGTTATTTGGTCAAGCAAAGAAGAGGAAGGAATGAAGGTTTGTCATTGCAGTAGACAAGAAGCATAATGCAAGAATCAAATAGTAGCTTCTCTTAGTAATCACCATAGAAGCAGAACTCTGGCTAGCTTGGAAGCAATGATTGCAATTGGACTATGCAGGGAATGAGAAGGAAGAAAATTTATAAATGGGTGGAATTCTAAATGCATTGAAATGAACAGAAAAAGGAGAAGTGACATTGTTATCGTAAATAATAGAAACATCTCATCATGATGACAATGCAAACAATTGTTGGACGTGCTATTCTTCTTTCATTCGAAGCACATTATATTTGTTGGAATGTATTCTAGAGTATCTGTCAAAAGAGAAAGGAGGATCTATACATATTCATGCTATTGATTTTACATGGGAAAGAGCTGTAAATGTTAGTCCTTGTCTTTCTTTAGTTCCAATATCTATTGTAGCTCTCTCCAGTGTTAACCCTTGAGATTTATGTATTGTTATTTCCCAAGCCATTGTCAAGAGTTGTCTTTGGTTGCCCTATGTGATGGGGGAATGGGAATGGATTTTACATTGAATTGATCCCATGTTGGGCCAATGTAGTTTGGAAAGTGTATGCAACAACATATTCAGGCGGTTGAGGTGGTCTAGCATCCCTAGAATATATGATAGACTTCACAATACCCAATGATCAATCAACTAAGCGAGCTACCACCCAAAGATTTATTGTTAGCATTATTTGTTTGCTGCAAGTAAGAGATCCGCTTGAAGTTGCTCATCATTGCTATAATCAACCATGTTTTTCTGAGTAGTTTTAGCAACACTAATTGCAATGGGTACACTCAACTATTGAATAATTTTTCTATTGTACAAGGAAATCAACCTATTTGTTGGGAATAAGTGAATAGATGCATCAAACTGTTGGGTTTTTTTTGGCTGAAAGCATGGCATTTTTTTGATTCATAAGAGTTTACCAATCATCCTGTGATGCCTGAAAATTTCTAATATTGAAAAGGAGTCTCTGTGACTGTTGTTGTGTATTGGATTGTCCATGCTGGCAGAAGACTGTGTCGAGTGTGGAAACAACATTGAAAGTGTGTCAAAGGGCCAAGGTTGTGGAGTGAAAACCATAGATAGGCATGTCCAAAATATGTGGCAATTGTCCTAGGTCATCCACAAGTATAACAAACGCACCCCCAAATGGTTGCATATGTCTAGCAGGGAACGCTTACCGCAATTGACTATCTATTTTGAGTAACAACTTGGGCCCCAAAAACCTCATTTTATCAATTAAGATGTACTTAATATGTTTGAAGTACTCTTGAAATATGGTCAATTATTTTCCTTTTAATGGATTCATATCTCTAATTAGTATTTGGAGAGTTGTATGCACTATAGAGGCACGTATATTATAGGCGACCACCCTCATTGGTGCCAAAGCAAGCAAAGGATTCATTCTTTGGTTCAACGATGTATTTAGTGTTCTTTGGATGTTGTCTATAAGAAATGGTTTACTTGCACTAGAAGTACCTTGAATAATCATACACAATGGTGATGATGAAGATGGGGCAAGATGGAGTTGCTCAATAATATTTAGAGCAAGCTTTCGCTTTGGAGAAAGTTGATGAAAAAGTGTAGGTGCAACTAGTGGGCAGAGAGTATCTTTAGTTGTATGCAATTTACTTGTTGAGATGAACTCTATAGCAATACTATACAAATTCTCAGGAACATCATGTGTGCCCCACATGTGATTTAAATTGAAGTCCCATCTACCCAATAGTTGCAACTATTCAATGAAAATATTGTTTGAAGCACCAAAGTGAGAAATCAACTCCCATTTGTATTCATCTGTGGGAGGCAAAGACTGGGTGTTGTCGGTATCACTATTACCTTCCTCTTCATTGGTGGGGGGAGCAATAACTCTTTTCACAAGCCAAGGGTGATAGCCAACAACATGAAATAGCTTCTAGTCCTGTGTTATACTATTTGTAGTGAGGCCTATGTTTTCTTTAACATTTTAGAAAGGCTTGTATAGTAGCAATTCTAACCAGCAAAATGTTTCAAAGGTATCACTATGCTCTGGGGGGTGGACTTGAATAGAGGGTAAAAAATGATGATAGTGGGATGTGGGCACAAACGCCAACCCCCACCTTTATGATTTTTGTGAAATGTATACAATTGTTTAGATTGAATAAGGGATATAGTCTCCATTTCATATGGTCTTTGCATGTAACAATGAATATAACCACTTGCAAGCTCATCACCATTATCAACCATTTTCAAATGGTGGAATGTCTTCCTACTCACGTTCAAAGACAAGAAATGCCCGCTTGAGATGACAAGGGGGAAATTTTATTGCATATGGCATGTTTCATGTGCACCAATGTCACAATTTGCAACCAGGTTCATCATGAATTTTTGATAGGAAAACAACACTTTATCCCCAGATGAATTTGTATTTGCAAGCCATTGCAAGATATCAATATAGCTTTCAAACTTTGATGCATATTTGGAAATGTAATTTAGCACAATTTTTCTTGACAAGATAGGCCGAAAATCAACGTTTGCTCACTAGATTGCAAGCATCTTAGGGTTATGGATATTCACACAATCATAATTCCTTGCTGGCTTATAGGATTTTTTCGATTCACTTTCAATTACCAATGTCGATGATGGTTGTGCATTCCCTAGAGCTTTGTAGCGAAATTGTAACTAGCGACCTTTTTTCTTGAGTCAAGTTTATTTATTATATTTGGTATTCCTCTATACCATATTCAACAGTTGTTCTTAATCCACCATTGGATCCATGCAAGAAATTTGCGATCTATCAAGCAAACACAGGTCCTCCAAAGAAGAGTGGTGGACTCTTGATATTAGTTGTTTTGGGGAACGAGGATTCCATGTTGAAACATATTCATCAAAAAATTTATTTTCCTAGTAAAGCTCATGTGGGTTGGACCAATCAAGCATGTCCATATTTGGGGCACCTGGAAGACACAAGAAACCATGGAGATGTGTTGATCCATGGTGTTTCCACTCATACCTATACCAATAATCCTTTGTATGGGAAAGCCTCTTAGTAACCTCTTCACAAAATTGGTGAACCACAAGTGCATGTACAAGGCTATTATGTGTGGGTTATGGATGACATTTTTTGTGAAGCATCTTTGGGAGTATGGCATGTACAACTGGGCATGAGGATCAATTACCTTGTGCAAATCATGCCATTTTTTGTTTGTAGAGCTCAAAGTGAAGAAGAGATCCGGTGTGCCAAGTTGGTGGATCATTGTTGTCAGCTCTTGCCAACACTTGCCCCAATACGAGTGTGTCCCTCGCAAAGATGCACCAAAGTGAACAAGTTGGTTTTCTATTTGGGTGTCTGGTGCATCCAAAAGTAATTGTCATAAAGCAACAACAGACATTGGGATCCTTTCTTCCAAGTTTGATTTCATGAAAATGAAAACCAACTGTTGGCTTCAATGTCTCATTATAAAATTATAAAGATAATAGCTAGGTTGAACATGCCTTCCAAATATATTATCATAGTAACTAATCAAGTGCAATGCATATTCATGTAAGTGAATTTGTATGTTTCTCGATTGCAAGGGAATTGTTGTTCCAATGGGGAACAATGTTGGAAAATCCATGCTTAATAACCCTTATGTACTGTATTCATTGATAGGGTTAGAATTTATCTAAGGCCAAGGCAAACTATGTTGACTAATGTCCTCAATCTGCAAGGAATCTCTAAATACCTAACATTTTGGGGGAGGGTTAGGTATCAATGGAATAAATGATGATGAGTCCTCAAGCCCAACTTTCTCATCAACAACACTTTTGAGAGTTGCCACTGGTTTGACTATGTTATGTGTTGGTTCTTTCATTATGTGTAGAAGATCAGAGATTTCAATACTTATAGTAGGTAACAAATTTAAATCATCAAAATCAATTGCAACATCACTATAGTATGGATCATTCTCAATTTTGTATATTAATGCAGCCATGACATTATGTTTGTCAACATAGCAATCATAGTTCGTCCCCTAAATGTCAGCTCTTTGAACAACCGCCACTTCAAGATCATGTAGGTGACATGGTAACGAAGTTGCAATGATTGTGATATCTTGAGGGAAGCTTATAGTATGACCACTATATTTGTATTGGCCTCCTCTAGCATGCATCACTTGCAAAACTAGAGCAACTCTAACTATAAGCATTTCCTCAACTTGAGTAAGCTTTGCAAGGATAAGAGGTTGTGGTCCTAAATCCATCTTATTAACTAAACTGAATCTAATAAAGATCAATTATTTTTATTTAATTAACAATCATCCTTAATATTAAAAATAAATGTATTGTAAAATCTAAATTATTTTATAAATTATGAAGGCAACGACTATCTGCTATTGATCTCAGTCTTGTTGGTTTGCACAGTACTGACAAATGAAGTGATAATGTTGCAAACAAACACATCTAACTCCAACGGTGACGATGAAAAAAACCAAGAAATGGAAAAGGCAAAAAAATATTGAACAATTAGAGCTTAGTGTGTGACACTTAAGCCCAACCCCTAAAAATATTTTGTAAGCATCACAACTCACTACTCCAACCACATCTTTGAACAAAGTAGACTACAAAATCTTACATTCAGGATCTTATTTGTAGTGGTCATGGTCTTGAAATGTCTTGAACATATGCATTGCTAGATTGTTCTTGATTAAAACACTTGAATAGTAGTTCGCTTGGATCTTTTGAGTAGAGTTGTTGTACTTAGAGAATACCTTCTATGCATTTGACCTTATTTGTTATGCATGTCTGATATATATCGTGGTGCTTTTGGTCAATAGATAGTGAGAAATTAAAAATTAATTCAATTGATTTCTAAGCTATAGATATCTAAAAATTGATAGTTTTAACTTGCATCTAACCCCTAACCTACTATATTAGTATTTTCTATGATATTTTTTTGATCTTTTAAGGCAAGAATTGGATTTTTTGAAATTCAAAAAGTATTGAAAAGCTAGTTTAGAGCTCCTTGCATTGGATCAAGTATTCATTTCAAATTTGGCATTGGAAACTAAGTTCCTTTGTTTAAACCACCCTCTCTCTTTTTAAATTTCAAAGTGCTCATAGCTTATTTATATGAAATCATTTTCTTTAACGAAACATTAAAGATTCAATCATTTTTGTCTTGTTTTGCTTTAGAATATCATGTTTGGCATGAATTTTTACATATAAAATTGAGATTAAAATCAATCTTCCAAATTTAGATTTAGAATAGCCTATGTCTTTTAATCCCCAACATCTACTTGTACATATTCTCTCTTCTTGCATCTTAGACCAATATTGAGGATTAGAAATAAGTAATCTTTTTTTCCTTTTTAGGGGGGCTACTTAAGGATTTAATCACCCTATCAGATGACCTCAACTTCTATGTTCTTATGGACTATAAAAATTGGGAGTGAATCAAAAGACATGCCTCTTGGGAATGGAATATTATCAATTAAGCTAATCATTTAAGAGATTTATACTTATATAAAATTGAAGGTACAGATTGGGTTAAGCATTCCCTTTCATCTAAAAATTAGGCCTCACATACCTGTTAGCTCTCAAAACCGCACCCTTGCTAAGTTGTAGAACTTAGCATTTTGGAGTAACATGGGATCTTTCTAGGTTCATGGGCCACCTATGTTGGAAAGAACCTACAGAGAAGGTTGGCTTCTAAGGTACTCACCTAAAATACTTTCTTGTTGGGAAAAGGGTAGAAAGAAAGAAATATTAAAATAAACTAAACCCCTATGGTTATGCACCTAAACAAATATTGGACTTGCAAATAACTTACTTACATAGTTCAAAAAATGACATAGCTTCACATACACAACTCATTTCCATATGTTTCTTTCATAAACATTTCATAAGAAGGTTTTAGAGCTTAACTCCTAGAAGGAAAGATACTTTCATAGCTAAAACATTCTGATTTTCAACACAACCTATAACCTACAACTTACATATTCTTCTGCAAAAGATGCTAACAATGAGACAAAACCATAAGGAAAAAGATAATTTAAAAAGTAGTAGCATCAATCAAACAACATGTACACAATACAATAGAAAAATGAGAAGACAAAATAGCTAAATTTCATTGATATCCAAGGTATCCACTATAATACATGCCAAAAGAGTTACAAAAAATGCAATCTTTTCTGCCAAGGACTCCAAAATGTCACAAAAAGAACAAGAGCATAGTAAGAAATAAATTCACAAATGAATAGTGAAGTGACTATAAGCTTCACCAAGAGACTCTACCAAAATATTGACTAGAAGATTCTTGGTCATATGCTTCCAAAAAGCCAAAAATATAGCAACCAAATCTTCTCCAAAAGAGCCCCAAAATGCTAAAAAGGTCAACTTTGACCATGTCCATCGTGAAGGCATAAGAAACTGATTCCTAAATACCCTCATTCCCTCCAAAAAGGTGAGTAAACACTCCTATATTCCCTACCTTGGTCGACCAACTACTTCAACCACCCCTATATGCTTGCAAAACCATAAAGACTCAATAAAAACTCACAAGTGCATTTAAAGGCATAATACTCCATTTTTGCATCTAAAATAGCAATTTTGACTAAGTGATTTATAACAATATCACTTAAATCAAATTCTTTACATTTCAAAATAATGAAAAATAAATACAAGTTTCAACCATACATGAATCAAAAGCAAGAATTACAAGTCCTAAAGACTCCTATGCTTCAAACATAAGGGGTCATGGAAACTCACTAAGGCATAAACTAGACCACAGACATACATTAGTTTCATTACAATTTTTTAAAAGATAGGCAAAAAAAATGCCTTCTTTCTTGTCGGCATAGGATTAGGGTAAATGAAAACCCTAAGTGGAAACTAGCAACCACATTTCTCATTTTGCATTTCATATTGACTTTGCAAACCATCTCAATTCTAGAAATGTCGCCATGGTTGAGAGTTGGTGTCGAAGGTTTTTGGAAATAAGTCGAGCTCTCTCACAACCTACAGGTAAGTGAAATCTTGCATGTCTATCAGTGAATACAAGCTACTTGGAGCTCCATTTATACTACAAGTAATGGGAATGTTGTTCTTTTTTTCCCTGTACAAAGTACTCGCTTGAAATTTCTAAAAATGACATTTGGTTTCCTCTATTCTTTTTTTGCCTGGGTTTCCATTGTAATTTCATGCAATAGGAACCAATAGTGTCATAATCAACATGTTGTGATAAAATCATGCAAGATTATAATATGAATAAGACTTCATGAGAGGGAGGGTAGTTGAAACACGAGCTATCTCAATAAATTGTTCATAAGAAAATGCTACCTCACAAAGGAAAAATGGTTTGCAAAATTATTCAATACCATTGCACAGTACAGGTATAACTCAAAACTCTATAGATATTTTGCATTCCTTCATGAGCACTACCCTTTTCACTAACTTGCAAGCCCAAAGGGTCATGGCCATTCTGGGTCTTAACTTTCTTGGCCGAGGGTTTAGCTCTATAAATGCATTCCATATAAATGAAAATTTTGATAAACCATCTAGTAGAGTAAAAATACCAGGATCTCTAGAGAAGGAAGTTACAAATAAAAACTGGTCATGATAAAAAAATTACTGCCTTTTGGTCTATGAGGAAGGAGCTAGGTGATCCAAGAGCTCTTGTAGAGTATGGAGATAACAAAGAAGATCTTGAGTTTAGAAAATTGTGGAATATAGAGCATCCCAATGAACGTGGAAACAAAGAAGCTAATGATTAATCTAATGATGATAGGGAAGAAGTAGAAAAAATCCATGTCAAAGATGGTTTAAGTGAGGCCACAAAAAAAGCATATACTTCAGAAGCAACCATAGCTGAAAAAATGGGTTATGAAGGTGGTGGTTTGGGGTCCTAAGGACAAGGAATTCCTACAGTAATAACTGTACAATATAGAAAGCCAGTTGATAAATCTGGCCTTGCACCTAATAAAGTAGACCAAGGGAATACAAGTAGATCCAAAACAATTCACTTTGTTAGATATTCAAATCCTCATCCTCATGGCCAGATACAATCACAACTAGGACATGCCCATGGTGGAGAGATTAGTGCAACTGGCACTGCCTCTGGTGGCAATGGTATGGGTAGTATTACTAGTAGTGGTCAACATGTTATACAATAAAAAATTACACACAAGAGGACAAAGATACAATCTACCACATAAACACCAGGTGATCAATGCATACAAAGAGGCAAAGTATTTTGACAAGTCCAAGTCACACTACTAGTGGATCCACCATAAAGGAGTTATTTCTAGGCACTCCCCTACTACCAGTTAGTGTGGCTACAACACCACTAGCAACTGAAAGTACTCCTATTCCTTCACCATTCAAGCATTCCATTGTTCCTGCATCCCTAGGTTTTGATTATATTGAAGAGTTTAAAAAGGAATCAAACTTGAATAAAAAAGAAAAGAAGCAACCGATGGAGAGTGTGTTTGTTGTAACTTCAGAGCCTGCAACAACCATGGTATTACCCACATTTGACAAAAATAAAGAAATCATGGAGTACACAATTCTTGTTCCCACAGTTCAAAACAAACTAGCAAATCAGATGGATCGATCTGAATTCCAGGTGAACAATATTTAGTTGGATTTTTCTGGACTCAAAAATAATGGAAAAAGTAATGTATCAAAGAAGAACAATGAATTGGTGTACACATCATTGCTAAAGCGAGATAGAGAGAAAAAAGGGTTGCAAACTCAAGTATAAAATTTACAGACAGACCTAGCAAATGAGAAAGCAAAGAGGAAAGCAGCAAATAACAAGAGAAATGAATTAGAAAAAAGAATAAAAAAAATTTCCTCTACATCAACAAGCAAATAGGATAAACAAAATGAGAGAGAAATGAATGAGCTGAAGCAAAGGCTAGATGAGAGCAATAAGAAATATGATGAGGAAAAATCCAATTCAGAAAAAATAAGACTAAGCATTGCAAATGGAAATGCACAGTGAGAAAAAAAGTGGAGAAAGAGAGAAAAATAAATGAAAGATTGGAGGCAGAGTTGATGGAAGCAAAAAATGAAATTAAGTCTTGCCAAAATAAGTTATCTACATTTTGTAGAGAAACAATGAGGCATATGAAACAAAAGATCTGGGATGAAATAATACAGAGGATTGATCATTTGTGTGACATGTTTCAATTGATTGATGCTATCAGACAACATTATAAGAAGCTCAACAAATATTTAGTGGACAACAAAAATGTGCTGGAACTAGAGAAATCTGCAATCAAATTCAACAAATAGTCTACAAAGTCAGTGGCAATGTTTTGAAATCAAAAGGGATTACTAATCAACTTGCTACATCAATGAAGTTGCCATATATCATTGAAAATTATTTGAGAATACGTAAAACAAAGGAATATTTTCATTTGGCTACATAGAAGATGAAGAAGGTGGATGAAAAGGTAAGGAACTTCATAGAGCTTGGTTTGCCAGAGGCTTTTGATACAAATGAGTGATTCATTGGAAAGAATGATTTCATAAAGAAGATGGAGGGTGTAAGGAAGATTGATTTGGACCAGTTTCCTCATAACCCAGATGTGGTGAACTATTTGGATTCCATTAAACCATTGATAACCTTGAATGCAAAATTGACTGAAGAATCCAAGACAAATTCCAATTTCAATTATGAAATGTTAACAAATATTCAAGTCAAACAACATAAGTTAGAAAAAATGACAATTCCACCACCTGAATAGTGGAAGTTACTAGAAAAGGTGATACAGTGGTTTGATTTTTTATAATAGGGTATGTGCACGATCATGATGGGCCAAAAAGTGGCGATATGAAAGTGATATGATGGCCCATGTGGTTGATGACTTTTTTTTACCCAAAATTGATGAAACAAAAAGGGTTTTTAAAGGAGATTTTCAACTTTCCACCAATATAAATTATGCTTTACTTTGAATTTAATAAATAATTATTATTCATTTTCTATTTGAATTATGACTAAAGTCTCGATTGATAGGTTGATTGAAAAACATCTATATCTTTCAAATGGTATCACATATTTTAAATTCGAAACATGTGTCACATTCTATGCTTTGCATACTAAATGACTAAAAAAATAAAATTGAATTTCATGAAGTTTTGACTAAGTTAAGGTGGTCAGACATACGAGTTTTTTATATTTTTTAAAAGTTGTAATAAAAAATTCATAATTAATTATTTACCTAGAAAAAAATTGCAAAAAAATGTGCATCACATCAGGACATGAGTCCTCTACTTATATCTAAAATCTTATAAAAAAATATTATCATTTTATTGTGGTTAGGGTGGTCAAACAGACACCTACTTCTTATTTTTTCCCTAAAATTTAAGTACTACTGCATTGAAATTTTAAATTTTCACCAAATAGTTTAAAAAAAAAAAAACCTAGTAGTTTAGAAACTAAATTCAATTTGCTACATATTCTATTCTTCTATATTTTAAAAATAATTTAGATAACTTATTCAAATTTTTACGTCAAGTTTCCTAACTCTGATTTTCTGAATTTTTATCACCACTTAAGGGCCTATTTTTTCCATGATGATCCTACACATACCCAATATGAGTTTCTAAATTCCAACTCAACTCTGTGCAGAGTTTTCTTTGAGAAATATTTTTCATTGTAAATGCCTCTATGTATTCCTTCATGTGAAAATCAATAAAAAATCTCAAATTCACACTTTAGTAATGTGTTGATGTTCATCTATATTATTTATTTTATCATTTGAAGAAAAATTCTGGTAGTGGTTTCAACTACTAGATACATATTAAACGATTGTTGATGTTCATTGTTGTATATTCTACTAATACTATTGTTAATATGTTATTAAGCATTGAGTTGAGTGATGAATCATTGAGTACATGTTCAAGTTTTACTTTTAACACAATTAAAATATGAACTATAAGGTGATTTTAATTCCAGACATCTATAATCTTAGTGAAATTGCATTAGAATTCACATATCAATACTCAAAATCCATGACTACTTATCAGATATGCTAAACATTTATATGAATTCATTTTTTAATCAAGGTACTTTAACTGGTTCATTAAACCAGAGCTAGAATTAAAACATACATCAATGCATAATGACAAAGAAGATTGATGAAAGATCATTGATCAAATTTCATTAATAATTCATGTAAAATGTTACAACTAGAGAGACAATAGACTCAAAATAAGAAAGCAAAACAAGCTTCAGGCCGAGATGTACACATGTCACATTTTCATTTAACAGATTATACCGGTCATTTCCTTAAGAATTGGTTACAACAAGCCAAAAGATATTCTAATGAGCAATCATCCACTCCTTGGTTACAACATGACTTGAACTAGATGGTTATTGAGACCTTAATATTTCCACTTGTTGTTTCCATAATGCTAGCTATGTTTCAAGTTCAACAACCTGTTGCCGACTGTCATTATATTCATCAATAAGCTCATTATACTTAATTCTTGTTATCTGTATCTTTTAAACTAGTGTCAATAATTTTAAACTTCCCCTCCTTTGGTCTTTTCAGTCTTCTACCTCATTTATTTTTAATGCCTTGTTTATTTCTCTTGGCGAATGCTCAAAGTTGCAGTTTTTGTGCTTTTCCTAACCTTAGTCTCTAGTCCTCTGAGTTTTATAACCTTGTCACAGAGTTCTAAATTTTCATAACTTCCAGATTCCCTGACTTGGTTCACTTTGTTGAGCTACAAGTCTTTGTTGGTCATCTTTATAGTTAGTGTGTCAGAGGTTTCCAAAACTTCAAAACTTTTGACTTTGGTTCTAAGGTTCCAAGTTTCTATGACCACGTGACATTATGGACTTATCTTGGCTTTCAAAGGTGTCATCATCTCATTGAATGCTATGTACATACTAACCTTGAGTTGTCTTTCAAGGAATTTCAAAAAGCATTCAGGTTTAAAGGATATCTTTTCGAGGAATGAAATTCAATGTTGCATTTAATGCATGTACTATCAAAATAACAACATAAGTGTCAGTGGGTGGTGAATTTTTACTGCCATTTAGCTTGCATTATCATTCTTTGCCAATGCGCATACTTCTTAAGTGCGAAACTTCTATCTCTTCAAGTTTGTGCTCATGTAGAGTGGAATTCAAAATCACTGGTCTGGCATGAGGGACATTGAAATTGGGCACCTCAATTTGGAGGATTTTTTGGTGTGCCTGGAGCAAAGGAAGAGATCACCACTGGAAGATAAAGTTCTATAGAGCAGTTTAGTGCACATGTGAGGTTTTCTTGAGGTTGTATAAAGTGTCAAACTAGTGATTACGTGTGCAAGGGCCTACATTCTAAAGACTCGGGAAATTAGAATTGTGGATGGGTCAATCATTGCAAGAATTACTCCTGATGTCATTTCCTGCGCATTAAGCATTCCAGAAAGGGAAACTGTAGAGGAAATGTCTATAGTTGTTGGTGACGATTTTTTCGGAATGAATGAGGAATGGTGCAAAAAGTCCATTGCGAAGAATTGGTTGAAGTTTGAGAAAAAGGGTAAGCCTCAATTGCCCTCAAAGCTTAAAAGGGTTTATTTTAAGGATGAAATTTTAGATGCTATCACCTTGCTACATCGTGTGGTTGGTAATGTATATTCAGACTCTTTTGAATTTTGGATGTGTCATTTTATTCTGGTGATTTGTAGTGAAAATAAATTCATTGATTAGACTGAGATTATTAGTTATCATTTAAATGAGAAATTGATAAATTTCTTGCAAATTGTTGCCTTCCACATCCACGCTCATACCTGGTTTACATTCTAGCCAGTCAAGAGGTTGTTTGGGTAGGGTTGGAACCAAAAAGCTCTTTGACGTCGAACACACTTGTGTATAGAAGTTTTCCATAGCCCACTAAGGAGGTTGGAATGACGAATTTCTGCCACTTCAATGACGCATTTCTAATAGAAATTGTGAGAAGAATTGATGTAAAACCTGAGCTTAGGGTTTCACCTGAAGCGGCTACTTTGGTATTGAGGTTTGGAATTTTCTACATTCAATTCAACAAATTCACTTATCTTAGAATTGAAGGTTTTGAGAAGGCTCCAATGAAATTGCCCTGTTACCCAAGTGATTTCCCATTTCTTCTTGAAGTTTTACGGCAAATGACCATTGCAAATGTTAAATATTCAAAAATCGGAAAGATCATGGAGGAATTCAAAGAAGAGAAGAAATTCATTGATTACTTTAAAAAAACTTGGTGTCATGATGATGGTCGTATTGGTAAGTTTGTCAAATTCATCATTTTTCCCTATGTATTTACATTATTTAATTTTTTTTGTGTGTTTACTAAGACGTCATTATGTTTGTTTATTTAGCAATGTGGGCAAAAAACTTTCGGAGCTTCTCTCATGCAAATCAAGAAACCAATGCTTCCATAGAGTCTTACCACTTCCACATCAAGAGTCATTATCTAAGTGACCGTGCTAAGAAATGCACAAGGAGAATGGATTGGCTTATCCATACACTTCTTCATAGGGTTGAGCCATTTTATAAAATTAAAAGACATTTGCAATTATCTGGGTTTTTAACTAACTTTAAAAAAGAAAGATATTACATAATTGCATCAGAGAGGTAAAAAAAAATACCAAATACAAATTGTTATTCATATGATCTTGTCCCTAGCACATACAAGATACGAAGTCAATCTGTTCCAATGAAATGGTATCTTGTCAGAAAATTTGGGCCAAATTTGCATGTGTGCGATTGTCAGTGGGCAATACAAGGAAACACATGCAAGCATGTATTGAAGACTTTAGATCTCATAAAGAGAAACATAACAATTGAGTATGATCAAGTTGTTGGTAAGTGTCTTTTGAAATTAAAGTATTATATTTTTATTGATTAGTATATTTTTTTTTCTAAAAACTAACTAAAGTAAGCATATTGAACTGCAAATGGTTTTACTCCATTGGTTGATGATGCAAAAGAGACTTTTAGTCATGACAATAATACCACAGGTAATATTGATTGAATCTTTGTAATAAAATGTTTATTAATTTTTATGGTTTTTAAATTAAGTTAATTAATATTCTAATTAAATATGGTTGTATTCCATCAAGAAAACAAGATGTGACTGGGTTTGTCACTAATGAAGACCAAAGACCTGGTAAGTTTTATTATAACCATTCTATTAATGAAATATTATGAGTTTTTTTAATATATTTTGACCTTATCATTACTATTTTTACTATAGATGGATGGAAAACCTCAAATGCTTCCAATGATAACTTCCACAATTCCATCGACTATATAATTCACTACTCCAAAATTTTCCAAGCGAAGTAGATGAAAAACTTATTTTTAGTCAATGTGTTGAGAGATTTAGAAAATATCTCCATGCATCTCTTGCTTCCTCTTCCAAATTTATACCAATCCTTGGCTCAGAGAACATGCCTAGAAGATGAATTTCACCATGGTTTAGTCCAAGCAAAATGTGCAAACTCCATTCCATTCATCAAAGAGCCAATGTCATTCATAAAGAGTTGAATCAAAGAGTCGAGGATCCTGAAGAATTTCAGTTCCCAAGTACAAGTGGTAGAAAGCAAAAGAAAAAAAAGCTCTTCAAGTATTTAGGCATAGCAATAGAAGAAGAAAGGGTCATAATTAGACAATAACATAGTAAGTACATTTATTCAAAATTATTTACATATTTTACATACTAATAACTCTTCTTCTTACTTCACATGTTAATAATATGTCATTATAGTTGTAGGTGATGATGATAATAATGGACAACGTCGATTTCCTTTCTCTATTGACCTAAACCAAACAACGACAGATGGCATACAAATAATAGATGGAATTTTCTAACTATTAGAGGTTTTCATTCATTAAATAGAATATTGCTTTGTTCCTACTTTTAACCACTTTTGTATACAATAAAATAAATAGCAAATTCAACTTGTGGAAGTCAACCATCAAATCTCAGTGTTATCCCTTCCCAAACATTTCAACAAGCCATTTCAGGTAATTAAGAATGTTAATATTATTTAGATTAACTACATATTATATTTTCACTTACCTTTTTATCTATATTGATTTATTTTTAAATGCACATGTCATTGCAGCTTCAGATGATCAACAAAACACTGAACAACATATAATTGTAGGTGATGAAGAGAATACTCGGTAATGTCGATTGCCATTTCTATTGACCTAAACCAAACAACAAAAGATGACATACAAATTATAGATGGTAATTTTCTAACTATTAAATGTGTTCATTCATTAAATAGAATATTGCTTTGTTCCTACTCTTAACCACTTTTGTACATACAATAAAATAAATAGCAGATTCAACTTGTGGAAGTCAACCATCAAATCTCAGTGTTATCCCTTCCCAGACATTTCAACAAGCCATTTCAGGTAATTAAGAATGTTAGTATTATTTAGATTAACTACATATTATATTTTGACTTACCTTTTTATCTATATTAATTTATTTAATTCACATGTCATTGCAGTTTTAGATGATCAGCAAAACACTTAACAACATATACTTGTAGGTGATGAAGAGAATACTCATCAATGTCGATTGCCCTTTTCTATTGACCTAAACCAAACAACAATAGATGACACACAAATGATAGATGGTAATTTTCTAACTATTAAATGTGTTCATTCATTAAATATAATATTGCTTTGTTCCTACTTTTAACCACTTTCGTACATACAATAAAATAAATACCAGATTCAACTTGTGGAAATCAACAATCCATTTCAGGTAATTAAGAATGTTAATATTATTTAGATTAGCTATATATTATAATTTTACACTTACCTCTTTATCTGTGTTGATTTATTTAATGCACATGTCATTGCAATTTCAGATGATCAACAAAACACTGAACAACATATGCGACCACTTTCTATTGATCTTAACCAAATACCAACAATAATGGATGCAATGCAAACTACATATGGTAAATTAATTATGAAATTATTTTCTAAATTTTTTGACTAGTTAATTTTAATACCAAATTAGTAAATAAATTATGTAATTTACATGTTTTGATGATAATGTAAAGGAGTAGCTTGTAGATTCAAGATAGAGACATCATTTGTATAATGTACAAGTTTGATTTACATTGTATAAGTACACAATTTGCTTAATGGCCTAATTATACTTAATATAATTATAAATGAGTTTCGTAACCCAATTGTATCATTGTTTATTAATTGATTCAATATTTAGATTGTTTTATCTACTACTTAAATTAGTACTTACATGTTTAGAATGTTTAGACTATTTTTGTGAATAAATTAATACTTACATGTTCGTAGTCTTTTTTGGAATTTATTTTCACTTTTTAAAAAAATTGTTTGTTAATTTATTGACATTTTTGCTCCATTATATAATATCCTTCTATCAACACCTTCATAATTTCAAGACTCATAATCATCAAAGTTTGTTCATTATGTTTGGGGTCTTTAAGAGTTTAATATAACCACTTTATAACATATCCGTGTTTGTGTAGCTTAAAAAATGTTGGCCCAAGACACATCTTTAAACTACTAGATTTAATATAAGCATCCAAGTTCATGGAGAAACTTAGATTTTATATGATAATGCAATAGTACATGTCCATTCTTAGTAATCTATTCAATTATAGAGCCACAATTATATTAGTTTCCTAATCATTGGTTGACTTCATCTTTGATAGTCTTAGAGTTATGTCAGGTGGTAGCTAGAGTTAAATAAAATCTTAGGCAACTAGAATTTGTTGTGCATCCATGTATAAACACATACTCTCTAAAATATTGATATACATATAGTTTTCTATCCATGCAATCCTTGAACCTCCTTTAACTCAAGTTCTAATAAATAGCAGATTAGTAGTTGTATATTAGTAATTGGCATCTTCGTTTTTCAAAGTGCATCTTATGATTCTAAACTAATACTAAAAAAATATTGTGATATAAATGTTATAAATATAGACCCATCTACATGCAACTAGAATTTAGAGCGCATCTAGGTATAAACGCTACTCTCTAAAATATTAACATACATATAGTTTTCTATATATGTAAACTTTGAACCTCATTTAAGTGCAAGTTCTACTTAAAAGTAGATAATTTAATGAAAATAATAATTATATATATATATATATATATTTGAATAAAAACATATTCCAATTGAAATATTAATTAAATTTTAACAAAAAGAATATAATTATAACAATATGAATATTAAATTTCTATACACATTTCAATTATATTATATTTAGTTTGTGTTTGTAATGCACAAAATAATTGGTTTATGTACTACAATTTATTGATGTAATTACATATGTGAATTTGATATGTGATAATTATATAATATTAAAATGTAATAAATGACTAGATATTAGTAAATAGATTTTTTAAATTAAATCCATATTACAATAAAAACTTATACAATTTTAAACCATATTATATTTAATTATATTAAACTTATAAATATATAGTTTTGTCAATAGTTTTATTTTATAGTTTTTTCTTACATTAGTTTCACAATTAACTATATTCTACATTTAATTCTATATTTTAAATTATATTGTATTGACTGAAATAATTTAGATTTATAATTCAACATTTAACTTTATATTTTACATTATATAATGTATTTTGTAAATTGTATTTTACATTAAAAAAAATGCATGTCAATTATTTGTTTAAAATTTTTGTGTACATTTTATTTAAAAAATATACACAATATATATATTTTTTAATATTTAACATTAAATCTTAAATTTTAAATATTACATTTTATATTTTACCTTAACATTTTAAATTAAAATTATTTTTTAATATATATATAATTAAATTTATATTTCATATTTTATCTTTCATAATATTTTATAATATTTTCAATTAGTAAACAAATCTTTAAGCACAATTATTTCAAAATATGGAACTTTTTTTCAGAAAGTTGTTTTTTTCTTGACATGAGACAACTTTTTGGGTGAAAGCTACTAAAAATTGTGCTACAAACAGATGTGACAAGTTTGCCAAACTTTCTAGGTGAAAGTTTTTTGAATTTACAAGTTTGCAAACATGTCGACTATAAATGTACAATGGTGCATCATGATGGTTGGATAGTCAATTTCATGTTATTTAGTTATTTAGTTATTTAGTGATTTTTTCTTATTTTTATGGATAAATCCATTCAAATGGATCTAATCATAACATGACCATGACTTCAAACTTCAACCCACTTGAATCATATTTTTGTAGCTAATTTCTTCCTCTTCCATCATATAAAATTGCATGCTTTGAATATACTAATTAGCCAAATATAATTCAAAATTATTATGAATGTTAGTAAATATTCATAAATGAGAGAAGATTGGTTTAGTATTGTAGCGTAAAGTAAAATAACTTTTCTTTAAGTTTAATTTAGATCAAACAAACAATAGTTGTGGAAGTTAGAAAACTAAATATTAAATTATTAGAGTATCTTATTGTATGCATAATGGAAGAAAATGATATTGATGGAAATATTAAAATCTATTATATTGGTAAGGAAACTTAGGATATATAACTAGGATTAGGGTTAAAAAATCAAATAAAAAATTTAATTAGCATTGTGTTACTCATTAGAAGTTTTTGGATTTGCATTGACTTTAAATTCTTACAAAGTATAATCTCACTTTACTCAAAATGAATTTGGACATAAAGAGCAAATTTCAAGTATGTCTTTTAAATCATTGCTTTTTAGTTTAAATAAGTTAATTTTTTTTTATTATTTCTAAAAATATATATATTTGGGTTATTTAAATTTATTTCATAATGATTTTTTAATATAAAATATTTTCTTTTCTTTTTAAAGATAGGTATGTTAGATTAATTAAATTTGTTCAATAATGATTTTTTAATATTAAACATATTAAATTTATTTTATAAATAATTAAAATTGATTTACAAAATTTTTTAAAAATAAATCTAAGTACACTTTGCATAAATTCAAAAATTTGAAATATTATTTAAATTTTTATATATTTTATGAATACACACTTATTATTTTATTAGATTATTTATTTTATTCAATACTAAAAAAACACATAAAAAATAATAAGATAGATCTCACTCAATCGCCCAATAATCTTTTACGTAAATCCTTCTAACAAATAAGCAAAAGCATCTAGGTTGATTGGTATTGTTAAGTCTTTTTGAAATACCACATCATTATATGGAAATTCATCTTTTAAATTAGAAATTATTTGCTTGGTGATATACTGATTTTTGTGAGAAGACTCCAGCCAACACACAATCATTGTGCTCAAAAGTTTGAGAAATAGAATGCTAGAGCCATGATGATGAAGATTTTTCACTTTTGTAGAGAAATCAAAAGAAAGAGGAGGTGATCTTAGTGGGCTAGAATTTCAATAGGATTTTATTACTACACTATAAAAATATCAATAATTGAGTCTAAATAATAAAGGACATTAAAATATAGTTAATTTTGATTTTATTAATGTATGATTTTATTTTGTTGTTAATTTGTACTATATATTGTTTGATTGAGGAAGGATAATGAAAAAATTGTATCAAATCATTGAAAGACAAGATAATTATATAAAATAAAATTAATTTGTGTATGATTTTTGTTACTAAAAGAATATTTATTGTTATTATTATTCTATTATGTTAATAATATAAGATAATATTTTTAAACATGAAACAATTGAATGATCAAACAAAATCAAAGAGATTTGATCAAATAAAAATATCATAATAAAAGACATTTGAACTAACAAAAAAATTAAAATCAAAGAGATTTGATGAAAGAAAAATTCAAAATCAAAGAGATTTAATGAAACAAAAAATCAAAATAAAAAAGATTTGATGAAATAGAAAAATAAAAACAAAGAGATTTGATGAAACAAAAAAATTAAAATCAAAGAGATTTGATGAAACAAAAAAATTAAAACGAAAAGATTTGATAAAACAAAAAAATCAAATCAAAGAAATTTGTTGAAACAAAAAAATCAAAACCAAAAATATTTGATCACAAAAATAAATCAAAGATGAATCACAAAGATTTGAAAATATTTATTATAAAATAAATCAAAGATTTAAAAATATGTTAATTTAAAGATCAAATAAAAACATCAAAATAAAAGACATTTGAACTAAAAAAAATCAAAATAAAAGATATTTGATGAAACAAAAAATCAAAATAAAAAAGATTTCATAAAATAGAAAAATTTAAACAAAGAGATTTGATGAAACAAAAAATCAAAATCAAAAGATTTCATTATAAAACAAAGAGATTTGATGAAACAAAAAAATAAAAATCAAAGAGATTTGTTAAAACAAAAAAATCAAAGATAAATCACAAAGATTTCAAAATATTTATTATATAATAAATTAAAAAATTAAATTAATAACTCAAAGATTAAAAAATAAATTAATTAAAAGATGAATTTTTTTTTTTTAAAAATTATTTTTATAAGTGAGTATTGTCAAGGGGACAACTCCCATAAAAAGATGATAAATGCATGCCCTTGCCACTAGGGGTGCAACACTACAAAATTGGGTTGTTCAATCCTACTTGCCTCACATGAATTAAGATTATCCTATCGGGCCTACCCAGTAGACTCTTGCTTTCACTGTGAATCAACACACAAATTACCTTATTTACTCCCCAAACTTACTAAACTTGAAGACATTGGGTGTTTTCCATTGGAAGAAGATGATTTCTTCCTCTTGACCTTAGTCCAATCTTGTTCTACCTTGTGCAATGGATTCAAACTATTACTATTTCCTTTCTCATTGGAGACACCATGGGAGCCTTCATTAGGTGATATAGATGACATTGTGGACCATGCCTCAATGATTTCTAGTGAAGGTGGGTCTGATGCCATAAGGTGGGAGAGAGTTGCATTCTTAGCAACCAAGCCAGAACCTTTCAAACTGTCAACAATTGGAGCCAAAGAAATGGTTGAGAGAGGGGGGAGAGAAACATCCTCATAATTATGTGTATTGGAAGAAACCTCCTGCATGTTAGGTGAGATGATGTAATGGTTGGAGTTAGCTCCAATCCACCATGTGGGCTGATTTGGAACAACTTTGCTTCCTTGTTTTTTTTTGCAATGGGATGTAGCATGGGAAGTAGAGAAGCATTTCCTACACCTGAATGCAATCTTTTCGTAGTCTATAGGTTCTTGCCATCAGCGATTTCCAAATTTTAGTGAGATTTTTGCTGGGAGTCCTTTAGATAGATCCAATTTCACACATAATCGTGCACAAGTAGAGTTTTTGTAATTGATTGTTTCTTTTGAAGTGCTATGATACTTCCCGATCCCATTGGCAATAGCTTTCAAACACTTAATCTCCCAGAATTGTAAGGGAAGGTATGGTAGTCTCACCCAAAGAAATGCATAAGAGAACTTCTCTGTTCGAGGATCAAAGGATGGGAACCATGGCTTAATGCACAGGAAATCCCCTTGGAAAGAACATGGGCCAGTATTAAGAACTAATTCCTTGTCTGCTAGAGATTCAAATTCCAGAATGAAGAAACCCCTCCGTAAGGGTAAATAGTAATTTCTGCCTCCATGTATTCCTTCCAATTTTTGCTTATCCAAGTGCGCAGATCGCACAATTTTGGCCAGACCCTTAAGAATTTGCAAATTAGTGCATGATCCTATAGGTATTCTTCTCTGTCAATAGCAACACCATCCAAACTAATTTTTGGAATCGTTTCTGAGCAGCAAATTGTGAAAGGGGGACTCTGCACTGAATGTGAATAGGTTGAAGAGCGATTCAAATTAGGAGCATCTGACACAAACAGAGATGTGGGCGTCACTTGCCCCAAACCCCCATGGGCCTCTTGACCCAGAGCTGCCTTAAAATCTAACCTAGGGTTTTCCAGCACGCTCCGAGGAGAGGTGTGCACCGTATTCACGATCGGTGATGCCCTAGAATTACCCAGAGCATGGTGTAGATGCCTACAATCAGTCTGGCGTAGGATCGGTCCGGATAGGGCTTCCATCATGTCGAAGGAGACAAGTCTACCATTACCAGTGAAATCTGCACGGGAAGAACCAGATGAATTTGGCATTGAGTGGTCCTTGGTTCGCATGTTTCCCTCCCAACCAGCCATCACCCCGGCGTCCCACAAAACTGTGTTGCCATCCTTCGCTGAGGGAGTGTGAAATGAAGCAGAGCCTTCCTTCGTAGAGCGAGCGCGAGAGCCTACGGAGTTGGACATTGTGAAAAAAGCTATTTCTCTAAAAAGATGAAATAATTAAATCAAAGACAAAATTAAATAAATTAAAAGATCAAATAAATAAATCAAAGAGACTTGATAAAAAGAGAAATCAAAGATAATCAAAAAGAAAATTAGAGATTTGATCATAGAAAATTGATTAAAATATCAATTAAATGAGTTAAAGATAAAATTATAAATTAAAAGATCAAAGAAATAGATCAAAGAGATTTAATGGCAAAGAGAAATCAAAGATAAGTCACAAAGATTTGAGAATATTTAGCATCAAAAGTAGGATTAGGGTTAGGGATAGCATCAAGATTTTCTCAAGATTAGGGTTACACTTAGGTTTAAGGTCAAGGTTAGGGTTATGAATGAGGTTAGGGTTAGGGGTTGCATAATTGTTATGGTCGTGCTTAGGGTTAGGTTTTGAGTTAGAAATATCATTACGTTTAGGGTCATTATATAGTTAGGTTTAGGATTAGAGATTTAGTTAAGAATAGGGTTAAGGTTAGGGTTAAGAGACAGAGTTAGGATTAGGGTTAGGGTTAGCATCAAGATTAGTGTCAGGGTTACCATCAAAATTAGGATTAGGGTTAGGGTTTGCATCAAAATTAGGGTTAGGGTTAGCATAAAGAATAGTTTAGGATTAGGATTAGGGTTATATTTAGGTTTAGGGTCAAGTTTAGGGTTAAGAGATATAGTTAGGGTTAGGGTAATAGTCGGGGTTAAGGTTATCAAGATTAGGGTTAGGATTAGGGTTAAGGTTAAGGTTAAGTTTAAGGCTAGATATATAGTTAGGTTTAGGGTTAGGGTTGAGATTTAGTTAAGATTAGGGTTACAATTAGCATTAAGATGAGGCTTACAGTTACCATCAAAATCAAGGTTAGGGATAGCATCAAGATTTGCTCAAGATTAGGGATATAATTAGGTTTAAGGTGAAGGTTAGGGTTATGAATAAGGTTAGAGTTACGAGTTGCATATTTGTTATGGTCATGCTTAGGGTTAGGTTTTGAGTTAGAAATATCATTAGGTTTAGGGTCATTATATAGTTACGATTAGGATTAGAGATTTAGTTAAGAATAGGGTCAGGGTTAGGGTTAAGAGACAATTAGGATTAGGGTTAGGGCTAGCATCAAGATTAGGGTTAGGGTTGGCATCAAAATTAGGATTAGGATTAGCATGAAGATTAGCTTAAAATTGGGGTTAGATTTAGGATCGGGATTAGGGTTACAATTAGATTTAAGATCAATTTTAGGGTTACGATTATGAGTTAGCATGAAGAATAGTTTAGGATTAGGGTTAAATTTAGGTTTAGGGTCAATTTTAGGGTTAAGAAATATAGTTAGGGTTAGGATAATAGTTGGGGTTAAGGTTATTAGGATTAGGGTTAGTGTTAGGGTTAAGAGATATGGTTAGGGTTAGGGTTAAGGTTAAGGTTAAGGTTAAGGTCAAGGCTAGATATATAGTTAGGATTAGGGTTAAGGTTGAGATTTAGTTAAGATTAGGGTTACAGTTAGCATTAGGACGAGGCTTAGAGTTAGCATCAAAATTAGGGTTAGGGATAACATCAAGATTTGTTCAAGATTAGGGTTATAGTCAGGTTTAAGGTCAAGGTTAGGGTTAGGGGTTGCATAATTGTTATGGTCATGCTTAGGGTTAGGGTTAGGGTTAGAAATATCATTAGGTTTAGGGTCATTATATAGTTAGGTTTAGGATTAGAGATTTAGTTGAGAATAGCATTAAGGTTAGGGTTAAGAGACATAGTTAGGATTAGGGTTAGGGTTAGCATCAATATCAGGGCTAGGGTTACCATCAAAATTAGGATTAGGGTTAGGGTTTGCATCAAAATTAGGGTTAGGGTTAGCATGAAGAATGGTTTAGGATTAGGGTTAGGATTAGCATTAGGATTAGGGTTACATTTAGGTTTAGGGTCAAGTTTAGGGTTAAGAGATATAGTTAGGATTAGGGTAATAGTTGGGGTTGAGGTTATCAGGATTAGGGTTAGGATTAGCATTAGGATTAGGGTTATATTTAGGTTTAGGGTTAAGAGATATAGTTAGGGTTAGGGTAATAGTTGGGGTTGAGGTTATCAAGATTAGGGTTAGGTTTAAGGTTAAGGTTAAGGCTAGATATATAGTTAAGATTAGGGTTAGGGTTGAGATTTAGTTAAGATTAGGGTAATAGTTAGCATTAGGATGAGGCTTACAGTTAGCATCAAAATTAGGGTTAGGGATAGCATCAAGATTAGGGTTATAGTTAGGTTTAAGGTGAAGGTTGGAGTTACAAATAAGTTTAGGGTTACAGGTTGCATAAATTTTATGGTCATGCTTAGGGTTAGGTTTTGAGTTAGAAATAACATTAGGTTTAGGGTCATTATATAGTTAGGTTGAGGATAAGATATTTAATTAAGAATAAGGTTAGGGTTAGGGTTAAGAGACATAGTTAGGATTAGGGTTAGGGTTGGCATCAAAAGTAGGATTAGGGTTAGTATGAAGATTAGCTTAAAATTACCGTTAGAGTTAGGATCAACATTAGGGTTACAATTAGATTTAAGATCAATTTTAGGGTTAGGATTATGATTAGGGTTATGGGTTGGCATGAAGAATAGTTTAGGATTAGGGTTAGGATTAGCATTAGGATTAGTGTTACATTTAGGTTTAGGGTCAAGTTTAGGGTTAAGAGATATAGTTAGGGTTAGGATAATAGTTGGGTTAAGGTTATCAAGATTAGGGTTAAGGTTAGGGTTAAGAGATATGGTTAGGGTTAGGGTTAAGGTTAAAGTTAAGGTTAGTGCTAGATATATAGTTAGGATTAAGGTTAGGGTTGAGATTTAGTTAAGATTAGGGTTACAGTTAGCATTAGGATGAGGCTTAGAGTTAGCATCAAAATTAGAGTTAGAAATAGAATCAAGATTTGCTCAAGATTAGGGTTTCAGTTAGGATTAGGGATAGCATCAATATTTTTTCAAGATTAGGGTTAGGGTACAAATCAATGTTATTCATATTATAGTAACAATGATTGAATGAATTGGTTATAAGGAGATGCCCCAAAACATTTTGCTTTCATAAGTCAGAATTGCATACAACACCCATGTGCTAATATGATTTATGTAGTCTTTAGAATGTAACATGCATTCACTCCAACTCCTCTACCCAAAATTAGTAAACCCCAAATGTTTGTGCAACCCGCCTTACCAAAATCCTACATTTCATCTTAATACTATCATATTTTTAAAAATTGAATTACAAATATTATAGTATCATATTATAATATATTTATTATTATAATAATTTTATAAAATATAAAAATATAAAAATAATTTATTTAAGATATTACATGTTGCGTTGCAACTACTACTAGCATATACATATTTAATAATATATATAAAATATGCTGAGAGATGTCCTTGTCGAGGCACCTATGCACTTTTATGTGATAAATAAATTAAAAAATAGGCACCTCGAAAAGGATATCTCTTGGCGTATTTTATATAAATTATTAAATATGTATATGCTAGCATATTTTATATATATTCTTTCATTATTATATACTAATATATTATGATATAATATTATCATTATAATTATACATAATTATATGATTATTAAAATATTATTAATATAACATATTGTAATTATATTATTATTAAGAAATCAAACAAATATTGAATGCAATAAGACCAATAATGAATAGATATATTATTCTCAACTAGTAAACAAACCTTTGAACAAAATTATCTCAAAAATAGGGAATATTTTTAGAGATACAACACTAAAAGTTGTTTCTTTTCTTGACATGAGACAACTTTTTAGGTGAAAGCTACTACAAATTGTGCTACAAATAGATGTGACAAGTTTGTCAAAATTTCTAGGGGAAATTTGCTTCTAACAAGTCTATAAACATGTCGGCTATAAATGTACAATGGTGCATCATGATAGTTGGATAGTCAATTTCATGCTATTTAGTTATTTAGTGATTTTTTCTTATTTTTATGGATACATCCATTCAAATGGATCTAATCATAACATGACCATGACTTCAAAATTCAACCCACTTAAATCATATTTTGGTTGTTAATTTTCTTCCTCTTCCATCATATAAAATTGCATGCTTTGAATATACTAATTAGCCAAATATAATTAAAAATTATTATGAATGTTCAAAATATTCATAAATGAGAGAAAATTGGTTTAGTATAGTAGCATAAAGTAAAATAACTTTTCTTTAATTTTAATCTAGATTAAACAAACAATAGTTGTGGAAGTTAGAAAACTAAATATTAAATTATTAGAGTATCTTATTGTATGCACAATGGAAGAAGATGATATTGATGGAAATATTAAAATCTATTATATTGGTAAGGAAACTTGATTTTTCACATGTTTTGGATTCTACTAAATCTACCATGTTTTATTGATTAAATTCATAAGTATCAAAATTTTTTATAGATGTAAATCTATTTTACAAGGTGCATGATATATGTTTTTGTTGAATGTGTGTTCTTGATTTCTAATTTACCTTGTTTGTCTTGCTTCTTTGAATGTTAAAGAATAGTAGTGCATACAAACACCTATGGGAGATTTTAAAATTGCAAGGCTTGTGTTCTCCTAAATTGACTTTGTAGATAGGATTGACTTTATTGTTGTGAAGTGATTGAGGACTACAATATTTAAATATTTGGATGTGCTAGAATGATTATGGAGATTTTTATTATTTTTAGGTGCTCTAAATGAAGTGTTCCTAGCTTTCTTGCTCCTTTAATGTGAATGAAAACTATTGATGTTTGTTGATGATAAATAAGTGCCTTTAATGTGTGTTTAGATTCTTGTTTAGGATGTGTTTTTGCATTTTTGTAGGATTTTTATGCACACCAAATTAATATGTGTCATTCATATGGTTGCAATGATTATTTTGGCATGAAATGTGGGGGAAATTTCCACCTTTCCTTTAATGATTTGAAGTTACGTATTAATATTTGTATTCAATATGAGTGTTGATATAAAAAAATTTAAAATTTTATTAAAAAATATGTTTGTTTAAGTATTTTGTTTTCCCTTCACTAAAGATTAGTGTGTACCACAATGCATTATTAAGGATATTTTATATGAAACTTCTTGTTATGAAAATAAAATTAAAAATATGTGCTTGTTTAGGCAATCTCTCAATTTATGTCAAGTAGGATATGATTTGTTAATCTATTTTACACATATTAAAATGGGAGAAATCTTTGAAAGGATGTAATTATATTTTATTTTGACATCTAAGATTAGTGCACTGAAATAAAATATAATTTTAGAAATTTAAGGAGAGATAATAAATTAATTGGTGTAATTATATTTTAAATTAGTCTATCAATTAAGATTTAAGATATTGAGATATATAAACCAAAATTATTTATATTTTATTTTAAAATAAATGTAATGTTTTTTTTTGTAAGTGCCACTTTATGGGGTGACTCCCTTTATTAGATTCCCAAAAAATTTATATAGTGTTTACAAATGGTATACATTGTACCAATCGACCCACAATGAACAAGCATCAGGCAAATAACAATCATGCTTTTTCCATGGTAATGATATGTAATAGTTCTTCCTACTCGGAAAGAATTAAAGCCACCAACTCCCACCCAGAATTGTTTGTTCCATGATTTTCCAACCAATTTTTAGCCCCATTTGCCTCTTTGTAGATATGGAGGCCAGAGGCAGAGGAGAAGAAAAAATACTGAAAACAACTCCACTTAGAAATTTTCAGCCACATAATAAAATAGAAATTTAGAACACAAAAAATAAACCCAACAAAATTGATGATTTCATTCATTCAAAATATTTGATCCCACAAATCTGCTACTCAAACTTGATCTACAGAGCATTCTCCAGCATTCTACAGAAAACTTGCTCTCCAATCCACCTACTTTCACTCTAATAAAATGATAATAAAAACTTCTCACATAAAAGGTACTTTTGGGGGAAAACTTGGCCCTCAAGAAAACATAATTAAATGACATACAAATTAATTTTTCAGTAACTTGACTTCCAAGTCAATTAAATACCTTTTTACTTTTCATATTACAAAAAACATTTTAAAGAGTCTTTAAAAAGCTAAATGCTTGGATTTAGAAATTGGTCCCTTTAAAAAATAAAAGACCTGTGGAAAATAAAAAGCATTAAAAATGCTACCAACCAAAAATAAACATCACACATGACTACTGGAATACATCACATTCGCACAAAAAAATGTCATGAAGAAGAGGATTTTGTCAAGAGCCGTTAGGAGCCATCAAGAGTTGGTCACACTGCATTAGGAGCAATCAGGAGTTGGAATTATTTCCAACACTCCCACTTAATTACAACTATTGTTGTCAATGATACCCAAATGATATCTTTGATAGATGAAATTGTCTTTTCCAAGCGCCTTTGTGAAAATATCTACACATTGATCTTCAGACCTGCAAAATTCCAAAAATATTTCTCCATTGTTGATTAGTTCTCTAATGAAAGGATATTTTGTGTCTATATGTTTTCTTCTCTTGTGGAAAACTAATTTTTTTGATAATTTTATAGCTGAGTTGTTGTCATAATAGATCTTTGTTGCTCCTTCTTGTTCTTGATTCAACTCTTTCAACATTCTTCTCATCCAAACTACTTGACATTATGCACTTGTGGCTACTATATACTCTGCTTCAGCTGATGAAAGAGTAACGATCGGTTGCTTCTTTGAAGCCCATTATACCATTACCAAAATGAAAAACATGACTTGAAGTGCTCTTTCTGTCATCTATGCTGCCAACACAATCACTATCAATGTATCCTATCAGTTTGAAATGACTTTTCTTTGAGTAAATAATTCCATAGTTTCTTGTTCCACTAACATATTTCAAAATTATATTCCCAAATTTCCAATGTGTATCTTTTGGAGTCTCCATGAATCTGGAAATTAAACTTACAACATACATTGTATCTGGCCTTGTGGCTGTTAAGTTACATAAGACTGCCAACAAGTTTTTTGTACAAGGTTGGATTTAAATCTGCTCCTTTGTCATCTTTTCTCAATTTCAAACCTGTAACAATAGGAGTTGGAGTTGATTTGAAATTCACCATATTAAACCTTTTCAAAATGTCATTTGCATATTTTATTTGAGAAATAAATATACCATTTTCATTTTAATTTACTTCAATGCTAATAAAGTACTTCATTAAACCCAAATCAATCATATCAAATTCTTTCTTCATAGCTCCTTTGAACAAATCAATTGATAAGTCACTTGTGAATATTAAATCATCCACATATAAACATACAATCATAATTTCACCTTTTTCATTTATCTTGATGTACAATGTTGGCTCATTGTTGCACCTATTGAAGCCATTTTGTAAAATATAACTATCAATTTTTTTGTACCAAGCTCTTGGAGCTTGCTTGAGTCCATACAATGCTTTCTTTAGCTTGTAAACTTTGTTTCCATTACCCAAAATCTCATACCCAGGTGGTTGTTCCACATAAACTTCTTCTTCAAGATAACAATTAAAAAAAGCTGATTTTATATCCATTTGATATACTGCCCACTTATTTTGAGTTTTTATGGCCAATATTGTTCTCATAGTGTCTAAACATGCAACCGGTACAAATTTCTCATTGTAATCAACTTCGTGCTACTGTGAATATCCTTTGGCTACAAGCCTTGCTTTATGCTTTTATACTTCATCATTTGGATTCAATTTGGTTTTGTAAACCCATTTAACTCCAATCATCTCTTTTCCTTGTGGAAGATTCACTAACTCCCATGTTTGATTCTTTTCAATAACATCTATTTCTTCATCCATTGCATTCACCTATTTTTCTTCTTTAATAACATCTTCAAAATGAATTGGATCTTCAACATGTGAATATAAAGCATAAAGAGAATGTTGACCTGCATCTTTTTCACCTTCACTTTGCTGATAAATCTCACTTAAAATTCTGATTTTTTGTCTTCTTAAGCTTGCTAGTGTGGGGTTTGACATGTAACTTGAACTTGGACTAGTGGAATGTGGACTTGCTAGTCAAGCACTTGGAATCTTTGTTGTAGATGGTGTTTGTTGTCCTCTTATTGTTGTTCTAACATTTGATGATGGTGTCATTTGTTGACCATGAATGGGTGTGGAAGGAGTCACATTTGATGGAGTATTTGCTAGTATAAAACCTTCATTATATTCTTGTGGAAAGTTGGTTGCAATATTGATTATTTTCTCCAAAATTCCATCCCAAGCTTCATCTTCTACAAACTGCACTTCCCTACTGATTATAACCTTCTTGTTGATTGAATTGTATAACTTGTATGCCTTGGATTTATCATTGTATCGCACAAATATACACTTTTCTCCTTTATTATCCAAATTTCTTCTCAATTCATCTGGGACATGAGCATATGCAACACAACCAAAAAATCTCATGTGTGAGATATTATGTTTTATTCCAGTCCATGCTTCTTCTGGAATCATATTGATAACACTTTTTGTTGGATAACTATTCATTATATATGTTGCACATGATATAGCTTCATCCCAATATTCATTTGGAAAATGTTTGGCTTTCAACATGCTTCTAGCCATTTCCATGATTGTCCTATTTTTTCTTTCAGCTACCCCATTTTTTTGAGGTATATATCTAGTTGTAAATTGCTTGTGAATCCCATGATCTTTGCATAAATTTAAAAACTCTCTTGAAATGTATTCAACGCCTCTATCCATTCTCAATGCTTTGATGCAATGCCCATTTTTTTTCTCAACAAGAGATTTGAATTGACGAAAGTAATCAAACACTTCACTCTTATGCTTTAGAAAATAAACCCATATTTTCCTTGAGTAATCATCAATGAATATCAAAAAGTAGAATCTACCACCTATTTAAGGTGTTTGCATTGGCCCACACAAATCTGAATGTACAATCTCCAAAGGGGCTTTTTCTCTAGTTGACTTCCCTGTTAGAAATGATTCTCCGTGTTGCTTTCTTAAGATGCATCCTTCACATATTATTTTTGGTCTCTATTAAAGGTAATCCCTTGAACATGATTTGATTATGAAGTAAATTTAGAGCAGCAAAGTTTAAATGCCCAAATCTTAAATGCCAAAGCCAATCTACATCTTTTATTTCTTCCTAAAAGATTGTTTTCATGACTGTTGTGTTTTCTTCTTTACCCTCTTGTGGAGATATTGAATGGTGTGCTTGAGCATAGTCTACACTCAGATATGGTTTTATCCTCAGGGGAAACATTCTATTGTTGGTCATTTGAACCTTAGCTATAAGCTAATTACTTGGATATTTGTCTAAAATTGTGCATTCTTTATTTTTGAAAAATACTCTATAACCCTTTTGAACAAGCTATCAAATGCTCATTAAATTGTGTTTTAAACCTGGCACAAAATACACATCTGAAATATACTTCTTCTCCCCATGTTTAATTAGAATGTTGACATTTCCTTTTCCTTTGACTTCCAATTTGTTGTCATTGCCCAATGTGACTTCAAATTTTACATTCTCATCCAAACTAAAAAACATTTCTAAATTTTCAGTCATATGATTACTACAACCTGAATCTAAAAACCATACATATTTTTCATTTTCTTGTACAACATTACATGCCAAAAACATTGTGCTTGGTTCTGACCTTTGATTTTGATTTTCTTTTGTGCTTACTGAAATCATACTGCTTCTTTCTACATTCGCTCAAATAATGCCCAAACTTTTTGCAATATTGACATTGGACTTGAGGTTTTTCATACTTTTGGCCTTGAGGTTGATTTTGAGTTGGATTTTGAATTGGGTTATGGTTGCTACCTCTTCCACTCGAGCTTGAAAGGCTACTTCTTCCTCCTCTATAAGAGTTTCTTCCTCTTCCTCTAAGATTTTATCTATGTCTACCTCTTCCTTGGTTGATTGAAACTTGTGACTTACAAGCATGCTCCAATGACGTGTTTTCTGATCTACTTAGCCTATGTTCATGAGAAATGAGAGATGCATGCAGCTCATCGACTAAAAACTATGTGAGGTCCTTTGTTTCCTCTATGGTTACATCTATTGCCTCAAATTTTGTGGGTAATCTTCTTAGAATATTTTCAACCACTCTTCTATCTTCAAGTGTCTCACTATGTGATCTAATTTGATTTACCAGTCCAATGATCTGAAGAATGAATCTACTGATTCATTGTCCATATATATAGTTTCAAATTCCCTTCTCAGTATTTGTAGCTTTGTTGTTTTTAATTTTTCCATACCTTGATAGGTTGTTTGTAATATATCCCATGCTTTTCTAAACCTTGTTGCTATTGCAATCCTTGGGAAAATTCTCTCATGCACTCCTTGGAGAATAAAGAAAAGAGATTATGAATCCTTCTTCTTATTATCCTTCAATAAATCCTTCTCTGCTTGAGTTAAAGCATTATATGTTGTTGCATCAACTGGCTCTGGAAATCCATTTTCTTTAACTCCCATAAATCTTGTGAGCAAAACAATGCCCTCATGGTGATTGCCTAGTAGTCATAATTTTTTCCATTAAATTGTGGAATCTGTGGATTTTTCAAGCTTGTGCTTGTGCTTGCCGTTGTTGGCTGTGATAAAAAATTTGCTGGAGTTTTTTAGAAAAACCCTTTTGCTGTGAACTTGCTCTTATAAACCTGCTTTGATACCAATTTAAAGGCCAAAGGTGGAGGAGAAGACAAAATACTGAGAACAAATCCACTTAGAAATTTTCAATCATAGAAAAAAATAGAAATTTAGAACACACAAAATAAACCCAGCAAGATTGATGATTTCATTCATTCAAAATATTTGATTCCATGGAGCTACTGTTCAAACTTGCTCTATGGAGAATTCTCCAACATTCTACAAAAAATTTGCTCTCCAATCCACCTACTTTCACTTTGATAAAATGATAATAAAAACTTCTTATATAAAAAGTACTTTTTGGGGAAAACTTGACCCTCAAGAAAACATAATTAAATGACATACAAATTACTTTTTCAGTAACTTGACTTTCAAGTCAAGTAAATACCTTTTTACTTTTCATATTACAAAAATCATTTTAAAGAGTATTTAAAAAGTTAAATGCTTGGATTTAAAAATTGTTTTTAAAAAAATAAAAGACCTGTGGAAAATAAAAAGCATTAAAAATGCCACTAGCCAAAGAAAAACATCACACGGGACTGTTGGAATACATCCCAGTCGCACAAAAAAAATGTCAGGAAGAAGAGGAATTTGTCAGGAGTCGTTAGGAGCCATCAAGATCCATCGAGAGCTGTTAGGAGTCATCAGAATCTAAGAAGTTAGAGCTTTAGGAGCCATCAGGAGTTGGTCACGCTGCATCAGGAGCAATCGAGAGTTTGAATTATTTCCAACAATGGTTGATTGTGAAGTTCATAGCCTCTAGGCATCTCCAAGCTTGTCAAATTTGTTTCTCCAATTTACAATTGTTGCAACCTTTCTTCCTTATGCTATTAATGAAGAACATAAAATCTTCTTCAATATCTACCCCAGTTTGACATCTTCTGATACATTCCTCTAGGCCTCAAGTCAATGCATGCAATTCTACAACATTATTTGTTGTGACACCAAAAGGTTTAGCAAGAACCCAGAGCACTTCACCCTGATCATCTCTCAATATAGATATAATCCTTGCAATACTCAGGTTCCCTTTGGCGACACAATCAAAGTTGAGCTTGAGCCTACCTCTGGGAGGAGCCACCCATTTGGCATTTTGTCTCTTTTGGGTGTCATAAACCAACCTGCCCAGCCCACCTCCAACTAAATCTCTAAGTCCCTCTCAACAACGATTCATTCTGTCATCCCATGCAATGTATGCACCAACCCTTGGCCCTCTAATTTTATTGTTTATCGTCTCTACCAACACCACTTCGATCTTCTACTTGAGATCGTCTGACAAAATTTCCAAGCCTCTAAAAATTCTTCAGTTGCGCTCTTTCCACAAGTGCCACATCAGAATGGAGGGGGCGCATTCCCATATCCCTCCCCAAAGACAATTGGAAAAATGTTTTAGCCAACATGACAAGAAGTCAAATATTCATTCATTCCTAGGACCGAACCAATTTTGTTTCTCTTGAAGCCAATCCCAATAGATCGCAACATAAAGACACTAGAACGACAAATGCTCACAAATTTCTTTAGCTTGTTTACACAAGATGCACCTTTTTGGGCCAGATACTCCCACCTTTTGAAACCTATCCCCAGTGAGAATTTTGTAATGCATAGTAGTCCACAAAAATGCCCCATCTTTGGGGAGAAAAAAATTTCCCTAGCATAAATCCTTGTGCCAATCCTACCTCTCCTGAATTGCATTTTGAATCAGATATCCAAACTTCTCTGAGTACCTCCCAGATTTTTCCCCGTACCACAAGATTTCATCAACTTTATCATTTAAATTTATGCTTCATTCCTTCATTTTATTGATGAACAAAGTCATACTTCACTCATCCATCATCAAACCATCTACCAAACTCTATTACGGGTGTCCATTATCTTCATTTCATTTGAAGTAATTGCATACCTTGGACCCAATGCGATCGGTAAGAATTATTTTGATGTCATTGAATTCCTTGATGTCACCTAGCAGGGAGAAGCCCTCCCAAGAGCCCATCTAAAAGTCTGGCAAGGAGCCACTATTGACGCTCCACATAACATGCTCTTTGATGATATGTGAACAGTCACATAAATAATTCTAAATCATTGAACCAAGAGGGGATTTTTGATTGTAATAATTCTGTTTGGATCCATTATGTTAGGATATTTTCTTTGCAAAAATATGCACCAAGGAGTGTCAGGTTTGCGAAGCATTTCCCATACAAGCTTAGCACCCAGGGTGAAATTTTATGGGTTGACATTCCTTATTTCAGCTCCACCTACCTCAGCGCCTTAGCAAACCATCTCCCATTTCATAAGAGGGATCTGATGATCATCATTCGATCCCTCCCATAGGAATTTTTTCTAATATTCTTTCCATCATGACTCTGATTTTTCCAGTCACTTTCAAACAAGTCATTCTAAAAATTGGTAATGTCCACTGAGGACTGCCTTAAGCATCATTATTCTACCCATGAAGGACATCCATTTTACCTTCTAGGATGAAGCTCTAGATCTGCACCTGTCCAAACAATCGACCCATAAAGAAGTTTTGATAGCCCCCTGAAATAGTGGGGCCCCGAGTTACTTAGCATAAAGGGAGTCTACCATGAAGCCAAGTATATCCACAATCCTCTTCCTAATCGATTTCTTAGTATTGAAGAAATAGATTTTAGTTTTGTCTTTGTTGACCACTTGGCCTGAGTACCTCTCATATAAGTCTAGAGATTTCTTAATAGCCATGGATTCCATCATAGTGGCCTCCCCTAATAAGGAAATTTCATCCACAAATTGAATATGGGTGAAGGGGGTCCAAATATCTAGATGCACAAATCCCCTTCCATATCCCCCCAACCACACGACTCTTAATCAAACTTCTCAAAGTATTATCCATAATAACAAATAAGAATGGTGACAAAGGGTCCCCTTGGTGCAAGCCTCTTGAAGATTGGAAGAAACCACATAATGATTTATCCACAAAGATGGGGAAACGAACTGAGGATATGTAGGTAAAAATTCTCTCCACCTAGTCTTTGCAGAAGCCCATTTTGAGTAAAACAAGACATAAAAATCCTCAACTTACTAGATCATATGCTTTCTTGAAATCAAGTTTGAGAATCATTCCTTTTAAATTTTCTGATTTAATCATATGAATGATTTCATTCGCAAGAATATTTTTGTCTACAATGTCTCTTCCCAGAATGAAACCATTCTATTTTAGCAAAATTATAGTATTTAAGATCTTCATGAGCCTATTCTCCATAGGTTTGTGTAGACATTTTAAAAGCAAACAAATACAAAACACAAAACACAAAGTTGTTGCTCTGTTTTCCAGTCAAGCTGGAAATACCCAAACTTCAATTGTGGAAACAACAAGGAGACATGCAGCTTGATTCTCTATTAATCAACCGGAAATAACAAAACAAAAAACAAACTAAGAACAATAAACTATTATAAATATTTGGGAGCAATCAGAAGCTACTCAACCAAACTGGTAATGATCAGGAGAAATCACTGCTCTTACAAAATAACTAACATTTGTTGTTGTTCAGGAGTTGTTGGGAGCACATAGAGAATGGTCTTCTCATAGTCTGCAGCTGCAATATTTTTCTCTGACTTCTTCTCTCAACTTTTTCCAACTCTTTTCTCCAACTGACTTCTTTCGATTGATAGAATGTTCTGCCTTCAATTCATTTTGTCCAAGACAAACATTCCCTCCTAAATTTTGAAATCACCTACCTCAGTAAATGTTGAATTCAAAATCAACTACCTTGATCAATTCTGGAGTTGTCAGGAGCTATAGGGAGGATCCCCCAAAACTGGCAAAGATAAAAACTACTCCTGACAGGTAGGTGTGGGAACGACTAGCTCAAGGACAATTAATATTTCCAACACTCCCCCTTTGTCTTGAGCTGACAAAACAACAAGATCATATTTGATCTAGATCAACAATGCCCAATCTGCTCCTTAGGCGCACAAAACTATCAATTCTCAAAGACTTGGTGAATATGTCTGCTAGCTGCTATTCAGACTTGCAAAACTCCATTTTAATTTCACCATTTTCAACCAATTCATGAATGAAATGATACCTGATTTCAATATGCTTTCTTCTTCCATGAAACACAATATTTTTTGTCAAAGCTATTGATGAAACATTGTCACAATAGATCATTGTTCCATCCTCTTGTTCTTCTTTCAAATTTTCCAAAATTATTCTCAGCCAAATGGTCTGACACGCTATTGCATTTGCTGCTATATACTTAGCTTTAGCTGTTGATAGGGAAACAACATGTTGCTTCTTAGAAGCCCAAGAGATAGCACCTAAACCCAAATGAAATACATAGCCTGAGGTGCTCTTCCTATCATCCAAATTTCTTGCCCAATCACTGTCAGTGTAACCAACCAACCCATATTCTTTTGCTGCTATGTACAACACGCCATATCCTTTGGTACCATTCACATACCTCAGGATTCTCTTACCCGCTTGTCAATGGGTGTCTCTTGGAGTCTCTATCAAACTGGAAATCAGGCTCACTCCATGCATTATATCCGGCCTAGTTACTGTCAAATACATCAAGCTTCCAACCAAAATTTGTACATGGTTGGATCCACATTGGTGCTGAAATCTTCTTTGCTCAACTTTAGGCCTATGACTGTTGGTGTTGGGGTAGGCTTGCTCTCAAGCATTCTAAATCTCTTCAAGATTTCATTTGCATATTTCTCTTGAGAGATAAAAATACAATCATGCATTTGTTTTACTTCTATGCCTAGAAAATAACTCAAGAGACCTAAATCTGTCATTTCAAATTCTCTTTTCATGGCCTCTTTAAAATCAGCAATGAGGAAATCATCATCCCCAGTAAAAACTAAATCATCTACATACAAGACAACAATTAAAATATTACCATTTATTGTCTTGATGTAGAGAGTGGGCTCACCATCGCTTTTGCTAAAGTTGTTGCTCATCAAATATGAGTCAATCCAACTGTACCATGTCCGTGGAGCTTGCTTCAACCCATAAAGAGCCTTCTTCAGCCTATACACCTTGTTTTTTTGGCCTGGAACTTCATATCCAAAAGTCTGCTCCACATAAACTTCTTCTTTCAATACTCCATTAAGGAAGGTGGACTTCACATCCATTTGAAATACCTTCCATTTGTGTTGGGAAACAATAGCTATGACTGTCCTCACAGTCTGCATCCTAGCAACAGGAGAAAATGTCTCGTCATAGTCTCTTCCAAATTGCTATTTGTACCCCTTGATAACTAATCTTGCCTTGTGTTGGTCTATTCTTCCTTCGGTATTGCTTTTGGTCTTATAGACCCATTTTACTCCAATAGCTTGCTTGCTTGGAGGCAATTCAATTAGCTCCCATGTATTTTTTCTTTCCAATGCATCTATTTCTTCATCCATGGCTTCACACCATTTATCCTCTTTCACAGCTTCTTCAAAATAAATTGGATCATTGTGAGAAAATAGTGCAAATTCACACTCTCATCAAATTCATCATCATACTTTTCATTTTGGTAGATCTCCCTTAGACTCTTGGTCTTTCTTGGCATTAGGGAGGCGAGAGTGGGGTCTGAATTTTCAGTGTTACCGATGTTTTGCTGAATAGGCTGAAACTAGAGTGATCGGGAGCTGTCAGGAGTTGAATTTTTGGCTGTCTGTGGCTGCTTCCCTTTCTGTCTGTTCTGATCAGGAGCCATCAGGAGCCATCATTTTCTGTTGCTATAGAATTTTCTTGATCTCTATTTTCATCTTTTTCATCAATCTGAGCTGTCGAGAGCTGTCAGAATCTATCGTGCCATCCCATGACTGATCTTCTAAAAACTTCACATCTCTACTAATGATAATTTTTTTGGTGACCGGATTGTACAACCTATAGGCTTTGGACTCTTCATTGTAGCCTGTGAAAATACACTTTTCACCCTTGTCATCCAATTTTTGCCTTTTTTCTTTAGGCACATGTGCATAAGCCACACATCCAAACACTCTCAAGTGTTCAACCGTCCATCTTCATTTTGTCCATGCCTCTTGAGGTATCTTGTCACAGACTGCCTTAGTTAGAATTTTATTAATCAAATGCACGACTGTTGCAACAACCTCTCCTCGATATTCTATAGGGAGTCCTTTTGCTTGTAGCATGCTTCTTGCCATCTCCATGATGGTTCTGTTTTTCCTTTCAACCACTCCATTTTGTTGTGGAGTGTAATTGGCTGTAAGCTCCCTTTTTATGCCATTCTTCCTACAAAAATTCACAAAACAATTGGAGCTATACTCCTCCTCTATTTGACCTTAGGACTTTAATAAAATGTCCACTCTCTTTTTCAGCCTGGGCTTTAAACAATAAAAAAATATTAAATGCATCAGACTTGTGCTGCAAAAAATAAACCCATGTCTTACGACTGTAATCATCAATAAAGGTCATTAAAAATCTGCTATTACCTATGGAAGTGATTTGCATAGGGCCTACCAAATCCGTGTGCACCAACTCCAACGGTGCTCTTGCCCTTGTAGAGTTTCCCGATTGAAAGGGTTGCCTATGTTGCTTGCCCAAAATGCAAGCCTCATATCTAACATTAGGCTCTACTATCCTTGGAAAACCATCAAACATCTTTCTTTTTGACAAGATTTCAACCAACATAGCCTAGATGTCCATACCTGAGATGCCATAGCTTGGAGGGGTCTTCAATAGTGCTCTTGAGGGCTGCAAGTTGTACTGCTGTACATTTTCCATCCATGAGAGGTGCTGCAACCAACTGAGATGAGAAGCATGTCTCAATCTTCAATGGAAACATCCAGTTCTTTGTCATTTGTATTGCTGCAAACACCTTTGTCCTCTCATTCTTGTCATAAATGACACATTTGCCCTTCTCCATTAGCACTTTGTATCCATTCTGGATCAGCTGTCCTACACTCATGAGGTTATACTTTAACCCCGGTGCAAAGAACACATTTTGAACCTCCTTCTCTTCTCCTTGCTTGGTGAGGATCATGATAGATCATTTTCCCTTCACAGGAACAACTCCATTGTTCCCCATTCTAATTTCTGATTTGATAGTTTTGTCAATGAAAGAAAAAAGACTTTGATTACCACTCATGTGGTTACTGCAACCACTGTCCAAGTACCAGACTTCGGGGCTGCCTTCTTCACCAACATTACACATGATGAAGGTTTTGGACTGATTGCCTTCAGCCACATTTGAATCAACAACATTAGCATTTTCTTTTTGCTGATTACCATGCTTCTTCCAACACTCACTAGCATTGTGTCCAAATTTGTGACAATAGTAGCACTCAATGTTGCTCTTGTCACTTCTTCCACTCGAACTGTTGTTCTTTGTGCCTCTTCGGGAGTTGTTTTGAGAGTTTCTTGCTCCCTCTTGGCTGCTTGCTCGTCTCGAGCTTTCTCCACCAACATTTCCTTGATTGGATCTGCCTCTACCTCTTCAAGAGCCATTTCTACCTCTCCCTCTGCCTCTTGCATTCGACTGAGCTTTGAAAGCTTGCTCATGGGAGGTGGTAACAAACCTTTTTAAACGCTGTTCATGGGTATGGAGAGAACCCATTAACACATCCACTATCAAAGTAGAAAGGTTTGTCGTTGCTTCAATAGCAATGACAAGAGGATCATACCTCGTGGGTAGACATCGAAGAAGTTTTTCAACAATCTTCAGCTCCTCTAACACATCTCCATTTGCTCTCCGCTGGTTCAATAGACCGAAGAACCTTGTTTGAAAGTCTGCAATAGACTCACTTTCTTTCATCTCAATAACTTCAAACTCTCTTCAAAGTAGCTGGAGCTTCACATCTCTAACTTTATCAGTCCCTTTGTAGCCAGTCTCAAGGATTTCCCAAGCTTCTTTTGCATACTCAATTGTTGCTATTCTAGGAAAAATTACCTCTGTTAAGGCTGCTTCCATCAAACTCAAATCTCTTGCATCCTTCTTCCTCTGCTCCTTCAACTAGGTCTTCTGGTTATTTGTGAGAGCTACAAATGCAGTTGGGTCAGTGATATCCACAAACCCATTTATGAGAAAATCTCACAAATCATTGGCCACCATGATGGTCTTCATCTTCTTGGCCCAAATGTCATAGTTTTGTCCATTAAAGGATGGTGGCTACTACCAACTCCTTGCTTTATCTCTAGCCATGTCTCCTATAACAAAAAAACTCAACACCTAGAAAAATACAAATGCCCAAACTCATAAGGAAATGGGGCATATAGCTCTGATACCATGTAGAGATTTTAAAAACAAACAAATACAAAACACAAAACACAAAACACAGAGCTACGGCTCTGTTTTCCAGTCAAGTTGAAAATACCCAAACTTTAATTGTGGAAACAACAAGGAGATATGCAGCTTGATTCTCTATTAATCAACTGGAAATAACAAAACAGAAAACAAACTAAGGACAATAAACTATTACAACTTTTTGGGAGCAATCAGAAGCTGCTCAACCAAACTAGTAATGATCAAGAGCAATCACTACTCTTACAAAATAACTAAGAATTGCTGTTGTTCAAGAGTTGCTGGGAGCACAGAGAGAATGTTCTTCTCACAGTCTGCTGCTGCAATATTTTTCTTTGACTTCTTCTCTCAACTTTTTCCAACTCTTTTCTCCAACTGACTTCTTCCAACTGACAAAATATTCTGCCTTCAATTCATTTTGTCCAAGACAAACATTCCCTCCTAAATTTTGAAATCACCTACCTCAGTAAATGCTGAATTCAAAATCAGCTACCTTAATCAATTCAGGAGCTGTCAGGAGTTGCAAGGAGGATCCCCCAAAACTGGTAAAGATAAAAACTACTCCTGACAGGTAGGTGTGGGAACGGCTAGCTCAGGGACAATTAATATTTCCACTAGTTTGGAAATAATTTTGTATAGTGTATTGCACAAGGCAATCGGTCTCTAATCAGCAAAGGAGTGTGAATTGGCAAACTTAGGAATGAGAGCAATCACTGTGTAATTGATATCTTTTATAAAATTATTTTTCAGTTTGAATTCCTCAATAACTTCCCATATGTCCATTCCAATAAAGTGTCAGCACCGTTGAAAAAATAAGGCTATAAATCCATCTAAGCCTAGAGCCTTGTTTTGATGAAGTTCAAAAGTTGCCTTCCTCACCTCCTCGAGCGTGAAAGGAGTCATTAGTAGATCATTAGCCTCTTGTGTAATTACCTAAGGAACATACCAAAGGATTTCCATTGAGCACCCATTTGCCCCCTCCACACCCATAAATGTAATGCTAATCTTAACTATTGTGATATAAATTTATATCTTGGAATTTAGATTTAGATATGTAAGGGAAATTGAAATAGAGGGAAAAATGATAGAGAGATAGAGAAAAAGAGAGAGAATATGGAATAAGGGAGAGATAAATAGAGAGATATGAAATGAGAATGAGAGAGTAAATAAGAGAGAGAGGGGTTTTAGGAAACAATACATAAAACCCACAATGTTTAATCCATTTCCTACATAGCCTCACGAGAAAAAAAACATGCATTTAAGCTTACAAAATAATCAAGTGCATAGATCAAATAAAAAATCCACAAGATAACACAAGGTATATCCTAGGAAAACCCTCAAAAGGGAAAAACAAAACCTCCAAAACAATCCATACTCCATCTATTATTCAATAATTAAAAAAAGCATGCAGTTATAGAATTATAATGAGTACTTATGAAAAATAAAGCTCCTTTGATGCACTCTCCATGTGCTCAACCATGAATCTACATATTCTATGTCATGCTTCACCTCACAAGAGAAACTCAATAATATGATAACCCAGTCACCCTTGGACCAACCTTCATCACTAAACATGTGCTTTATTTTATAGGAACAAGCTCACACAAATACAACCAAGTGGTAAGATAAAACCATGTGCCCCAAAACCATGAGTACATAAAACTATTGATCCCTCATTTAATATTGAGTACTAATTTTTCATATTGGGTCAATGTAGGATCATGGGGGTCCAAACTAGGCCCCTAAGTGGCAATGAAAATTTAGAAAAATAGACTTAAGAAATTCACATAAGAATTTGAATAGGTTATTAACATAATTTTAAAATATGTAGAAATTGAATTTGTAGCAAATTGAATGTGATTTGTAAGCTATTAGGCCTTTTTTTGAAAAAAAGTAATTTTATTTGGTGAAAAATTAAGATTTCAATGCAATAGTACAGTAAAATTTAAATAAAAATAAAAGCAAGTGTTTGCCAGACTACCCTAATGGGGAGAAAAAATAAATATATATTTTTTGAATCTTTCAATATAAGTAGAGGACACATGCCCAAATGCAACACATATTTTTTTGTAATTTTTTTCAAATAAATAATTAGTTATGAATTTTCTAGTAAAATGTTTAAAAAAAAAAAAACCATTTTCCAACCACCCTAATTTGGTCAAAAATTAATGAAATTCATTTTTTTTTAAACTTTGGTTTGTGAAGCATAATATGTGACACATCTTTCATATTAAAAAAATGTATAACCATTTAACAGTTATAGATATTTTTCAATTAGCTTATCAATCAGGATTTTACACACACTGCATGTAGAAATCAATAATAATTACCTATGAAATTGAAAATAAAGCATATCTTATATTGGTAGAACGCTATCAATTTGTTGGAATAAACCCTTTTCGTTTCATCAAAATAAGATGAAAAAAAACCATCAACATAAAGGGTGAAGTTTGAAAAACTCTTGCAACTCTTGTAAACACGTTCAAGATGTTGAATTTTCACGTTGATCGCCCCCAAGCCAAATACCAAAGTAATAATGAACCAAAATAGATATTCATTGTTATTGGGTATTTGATAGAAATAGATATCTATTTTTTAAAGGTAAAAGCATATATCCATTATGAAACCGATATCCATTACTTAAAACTAGAATATTTATTAATATATACAAATCAATATAGATTTAAATTTAAGATGTTATAATATTAATATTAATATTAATATAAATATTTGTATATACTCTACATTAATATATAATATACAATATAATATAACATATAAGGGCAGGTTTAGAAAGATGAGGGTCAAAAAGTGGCCACCCATATTTCAAATTTCAAAAAATAGTGTGAGTGTGTTTTGGTTAATATAAACAAAAAAAGAAACTTCATTTCATTCTATTATCTATTATTTCATGTTTCCTCCATGGCTTTCAAACCCTTAAAAGCACAAGTTCACATTATATTAAGGCTCAAACTACTCCAAATCTTCATTAGATCTTCAAAAATGTTGCCACAACATCGAGGAGATCAAAGGAGTAAGTTTTTTATTATTTTTATGTGAGTTTGTTATTAAATAGGTAGATTTAATATGTTTTCTTAATGTAAATTTTTTTTCAGGAAATGATAATGCATGTATCCTTCTCAAATTTCTTTTCAAAATTTGGATTCACCTCAAGCCCAAATCCTTGTTGAAGAACAACCCCAACAGACACCTCCAACAATTCCTCAATAGGCTCCAAGAACTCATGAAAATTTAATGGGGCAAATTGAAAATAACAAAAAATAAATTAAGGATATGATTGCAAGGTTGAAAGATCTTGCAAGCTTAACCTCACATAGAACCATACTTGCTCAATCACTTGAATCGATTTTATCACATGTAGATTCAATTAGCAAGCAAATAAGTAGTTGTTTAGAGAAGAGACGAGTGTTTAGACAATTTTATACAGATAAATTATCCTATAAACAAGTGAAAGATGAAAAAAATAAAAAATTTAACTTGTGTTCCCTATTCACAAACCCTAAAATGAATCAACTATTACATCCTTCAAGCAATAGGTTCCCTATCCATTTTTCATAGGTTGAAAGATCCTACAAGCTTGACCTCACATATAACCACGCTTGTTCAATCACTTGAATCAATGTCATCACATATAGATTCAATTAGAAATAAAATAAGTAGTTGGTTAGAGAAGAGACAAGTGTTTAGACAATTTTATGTAGATAAATTATCATATAAACAAGTGAAATATGAAAAAATTACAAAATTTAACTTGTGTGCCCTATTCACAAACCCTAGAATGAATCAACCATTACATCCTTCAAGAAAGAGGTTCCTTATCCATTGGTGTAACCACCAAGGGATAAAGAACCATTTTTGGCAGAGGTGGTGGACAGTTTTTGACCATCCTCCATGCAACAACAATGAGGTGTCATAATATTTTTTGATGAAACTCCACTGTGAGTTTTTCCTTAATAAAATCCTAAACTATTTTGATATGCGGGACTTCCAAGGTAGAGGTGGGGACTATGTATAGGATAGAGCAGGGGCACGTATTGACCCACAATGACCAGTGAGATGAGCACTTGCTAGACCATCATATGAGCATGTGGCTATTCCTTCCATTGTGAAGGAGATTGTTGAGGTTGATACATTGCAATTGATTAGTTCCCTAACCTATAGCTTTATACAACATGCTAGTCCTCTAGGATAGGGTGAGTCAAGTGAGTCTTCGGGGAGTAGAGTTCCACCTCATATTTATTAGGCTTGTGGGTCATATGACCCTATACATAGTCAGGACGTAGGTGCACAGGGTACATTTGTAGCTGATTAGATGGTGATGATAGATGCCCTCCTTCATGAAGCATTTAACCTTCATATTCAAGTAAATATTAGCAAGTTCATTGAATTTAATTTATTAAATTTCATTTTTGAAATGCAAGATTAACTATATTATTTTAATCATTATAATGAAATTTCAGGGTCATAGCATTCACTCTATTTTCAGTGGTCCTCCACCTCCCTATTACATGACCACATGTACTACGAAGGTATGTAACCAGTAAATAATTATAAATATTACATGTGGATAGCATTATTATATGATTGATATTCTTATATCTCATTTTGGATGTTGAATAGGCTAATCTCAGAGCTTCAATGGTAACACCTTCGAGTGGAGGGGGACATCGAAGTTTCACTCAAGTAATATTGACTATACATTGTATTTCATAATCGGATAATGTTTAATGAGTTGAAGGTTATAGCTAGTTTGTAAGTATTCTTTGTAATTTTTAATTAATTTGATTTTAGATTGTTATGCACTTCATAATCTATGAATTTCATTTGTTCATGTTGTTGACATAAGAAAATATTGGTTAGTGGCATCACTAGCTTGTAGCATGATCTACCATTTCACTCTTATCCTCCTAACTATCATCACTAGCATACCATTTCAATAATCTATGAATAATTTTATTTTAGTTTTAGATGTTGCAAGTAGAGACTCCTCTCAATATTGATAGGGAAAGGGAGCTTGGAATCTCTACTGCAATAGACAACTTGATGCCTTTGACGGGGTATTTATTTTATCCTTACCCCCCATGTTTTCTTTAGCCATCTTTTAGTTGTTTCAATTGATATTTGACTATCTATACTCAGATAACCTCCCCATGAATCCTCCCAAAACAAGCATGAATTGTGATCATGAACATCCCAAGATACATGATCTTCTAGTAGAGACTTACATTTGAGGATAAAATTCCATATTCTTGATCCCTTGGGGGGGTTATCAATCCTAATTATTTCTTTGGATGCATTTCTTTCTAGATATTTAATTTGCATGACTCTCACCCACCTAGACTGTGGGTCCTTTATCATTCTCCATACTAGTTTTTCTCCCAAAGCCAAATTTTGCTTCACTTGATCTCTTAATCCCATTCCTCTTAGAGGTTTTGGTTTGCAAATTTTATCCCACTCGTAATAAGGGATATATTATTCTTCTCCTTAGTCTTTTGCCAAAATAAATTTCTCATTTTTTGAAATAGGGCCTTATTCATTCCTGCTATTAGTGCCAAATAAGAGAGGAGATAAATTGGTAATGCTGATATTACTGCTTAAAGCATAATTAGTCTTCCTATCCATGACAACCATTTCCCTTTCCAAGATTTTATCCTTTTGTCCATTTTGCTTTTTAATAATGTAAATTTTGACCCAAGATTCAACAATTAACAAAATCCATGATGGTTCTCTGAAGTTGCATATCACTGACTGCTCTTCCCTCTAATTATTTTGAAGATTCATTTTTTTTTATTCTCATTTATAATGTAAATTTCGACCCAAGATTCAATAATTAACAAAATCCATGATGGTTCTATGAAGTTGCATATCACTGTCTGCTCTTCCCTCTAATTGTTCTATGCCATACTTCCATGTTCACTTATTAGGAGTTAGTCTAGTCATTTCCTTGATTTTATGAACATCTTAGCACAGAACACAGATTGCAAAATATAAGCCTAAGTTTGCAACATAAAATAAAATAGTTTTATATGTTTTTCTTTGAGGTACACACCAACGACCTTGTTGCATAGATTTTTGTAATTGACTAGCATCAATAGATAATTTTGACTATTGTTTTTTGAGAAGGAAATACCTTGTGATTAGCATATTGTAATTGATGTAGGTAGACGCAAAGCAGAACAATGTGCTATGAAACAATCAAACAAAGTATTTTATTTCTTTTTCTTTTATGAAACGGTTACATTTACCTCCTTTTATAAAGGTTTTAGAAGAACATAGAAGTCTCTGAAATTTCCTTTACTTACTCACATTTATTTCTAGAATTTTCTATCACCGACATTTCTAGATGGAGAGTTTTTAATGCAGATAGTGGAGGATTGGAAGAATTTAATGTGGTTGGTGAAGTTGTAGACAAGGAGCTGGTCAAAATTACCAAATAGTTCTACCACTCCCCCCTAATTTCTACTAACAATAACTAATTACATCAATATTTACCATGCCCAAAAATTCTCTCAAATACTCAAATTGTTCTTATGCTAATGCCTTTGTGAATATTTTTGCAAGTTGCTCCTTTGATCTGCAATGTTGTAGGATGAGTTATCCATTGTTGACCAATTCTCGAATGAAGTGATATTTAGTGTCAATGTGCTTTGTCCTCTTGTGAAAAACATGATTCTTTGATAGTGCAATGGTGGATTTGTTGTCACAATAGATTGTAGTAAGCTCCTCTTACTCATGCATTAGATCTTTCAAGATTCTTCACATCCAAACTAATTGACATGTTGTTGATGTACTTGCTACATACTATGCTTCTACTGATGAGATTATCACTATAGGTTGCTTCTTTGACACCCATGCCACAACTCCTGTTCCAAGATGAAATGTATATCCATATATACTCTTTGTGTCATTAATACTCCCTACAAAATCACTATATGTATATCCAACCAACTAAAAATTATTTGAAGTAGAATACAATATGCCATGATTCATAGTTCCTACAATGTACCTCAATAACCTTTTTCCTACTTGCCAATGTGAATTCTTTGGTGCATCCATGAATCTAGAAATCAAACTAAATCCATACATTATATATGGCCTAGTTGCTATGAGATGCATCAAACTACCAACAAATTTTTTAAATATAGTTGAATCAAAATCCATCTCATTATCTTCTCTACTTAGTTTTGTGCCTATTGCCACATAGGTAGAAATTGGACTGCAATTTATCATTCTAAACCTCCTCAAAACATCTTTTGCATATTTACTTTGACAAATGAAAATTCCCTTATCATTTTGTGTGACTTCAATGCCAAGAAAATATTTCATTAAACCCAAATCTGTCATCTCAAATTGCTTCTTCATTGCTGATTTAAACTTGTCAATAGAAAGATTACCTGTAAAGATCAAATCATCAACATATAAGCAAACAATTAAAATCTGACCTTGTTCATTGACTTTGTTGTATAGTGTATGTTCACTATGCTTTTGCTAACTTAATTATTGATCATGTATGAATATATCATGTTGTACCATGCTCTTGGTGCTTGCCTCAATCCATAAAGTGTCTTCTTCAACCTGTAAGATTTGTCTTCATATCCTGATGGTTGTTGCACATAGACTTCTTCTTCTAAATATACATTCAAGAAAGTTGATTTGGCATCCATTTGGTAGACCTTCCAGGTTTTTTGAGCTGCTATAGCTAGTACCATCCTAACTGTATCAAGTCTTTCTATAGGTGCAAATTTTTTATTATAATCAACCCCATATTCTTGTGCAAATCCCTTAGCTACTAATCTTGCCTTATATTTGTCAACTTATCCATTTTCTGTATACTTAGTTTTATAAACCCATTTCACACCTATGCTTTCTTTATCCTTAGGAAAATCAACTAATTCCCATGTATCATTTTTATCAATTGATTCCATTTCATCATTCACTGCATCAATCCAATGTTTTTACTTAATAGCATCTTCAAAATATATAGGATCTTGGGAAAATAAAACAAAATTAGATTACAAATCTATCCTATCTCCTTGATCATGTATTTCTTGCAAAATTTTAGTCTTTTTGCCTCTTAGTGTTGGTCTCAATGATGCAAGTGTAGGATTTGAGTCATTACTTAGTTGTGGACTTGATGATTCTCCTTGGTCAACTTTCCTTTGTGATTTTTCTCCTTGTGGACTTCTTGATGGTGTTCCTCCTTGCTCATTTGATTGTTCTCCTTCTTCTCCTTGACCCTTTTCTTCTTGTTCTTCATATGGTTTTGTTGTTGTACCTGTAATTGTCTTGTCTATATTTCCATCCCAAGATTCTACCTCTTTGAATACAACATCTCTACTTACAATGAATTTATTGGTTATAGGATTAAACAACTTATATTCCTTAGATTGTTCATCATAATCAATAAAAATGCATTTTTCACTTTTATCATCCAATTTAATCCTTGTTTCTTTAGGCACATGTGCATATGCAATGCAACCAAATACTCTAAAATTAGAAACACTATGATGCTTACGACTCCATGTTTTTTGTGGAATCATGCCCCTCACAATCTTTTTGGACTCCTATTCAAGATATAAATTGCACAAGCAACTACTTCAGCCCAATACTCATTAGGTAGATTCTTACCTTTCAACATGCTCCTTGTCATCTCCATTATTGTTTGATTCTTCCTTTCTGCAACACTATTCTATTGAGGTGTGTAACTTTTAGTGAAATGTTTCTTTATTCTATGATACCTGCAGTAATCCAAAAAATCATTTGACTTGTATTCTCCTCCTCTATCTTATCTTAATACCTTTATGGATAAGCCACTATGTTTCTCAACCAATGCTTTAAACTCCTTGAACTTGCCAAATGTCTCAGATTTATATTTGAGAAAGTAAACCCATTTTTTTCTACTAAAATCATCAATGAAAGAAAATAAATGCTCCCCCCTAATGATGGGGTTTGCATTGGACCACAAAAATCTTCTAAAGGTACCCAAGCTCTATATGACATCTCTTTTGGAAAACTCTCTCTATGTTTCTTAGCCAAAATACAACTTTCACATGAGCTCAACGGTGCTTCAATGGGGGGTAAACCTCTTACAATTTTCTTCCTTTGCAGAAAACATAATCATTTGAAGTTTATATGCCCATATCTCAAATGCCATTTTTATGCTTGATCTTGACTTGATGCCTTGAAAATTGCTCCAATCTCCTCCATCATTTCACTTTTCATGCAAAGTGGGAACATTCTGTTGTTTTTTATTTCAACCTTTACAATCACCATGTTACTAGGAGAAATATCAAATATAGTGCACACATTGTTTTCAAAAGCAACTCTATAACCCTTTTAAGTAAGTTTTCCCACACTTATGAGATTATGCTTCAAACCAGGTACAAAATAAACATCAAGAGTATCTTTCTTAACAAGATTTGTTATTACATTAATTGCACCTTTTCTCATGAATTCAACAATGTTACCATTACTCAATTTAATTTTGATTTAACTGAAGTACCCAAATTCTCAAACAGCTCTTTATTTCCAATCATATGATTACTACAACCACTATCAAGAAACCAAATGTTACTCAAACTTTGTTGAGATACATGACATGTAATGAACAATGTCTCAGAACTACTCTCAGATAAATTTTCATTTTTCTTTCCCATATCACCTTGTTTCTTTCTGTAATGCCCCACCACATAACCCTAGAGGATGACACAAAACACTACAAAAGTGAACAAATATATATTTTTTAAGTGTAATTAATAATAATTAAGGTGAACTACACTTAATGCATACATCCTCTAAGGTACATGACAATGCTTATATTTGAATCCCATAACATACAAAGTAAACTAATCCTAACATAAAGAAATATAATCATGATATAAAGATCATATATCCAATTAAATTATACTCATCTCATAAGATACCAAATTACATTAAAGAATCATTCATAGATTGCATCCATTCAATAAAGCAGTTACAAAGCTCATTTCCAAAATGAGGAAGATCAGACAATAATGTTACAATTACAATGATACAAGAATCCTCCTCAAATACAAATGAGGAGTAGTACATATAAATATCCAAATGATCCAACAATATACAAGATATGGAATGAATAAATGGGACATGCGAGCTCTCCAATATGGAAGATATCGCCATCACGAACATAAAGTGGAAACCCAACGGTGTAAGGTGCATGTTCTACCCAACCAATTGGTACTCGAAGGCCCACCCCCCGTGCTAGGAGATAGTAAAAAGGGCTTCCTAGGCATAACTAACAACTTCTAGACACACGAAAATCATAAGAATAAACCATACAAGTACATTACTTAACATAACTTAGGTTACATTGCTTCTAGAGTAAAAGAATCAAGTATGCCAACTAAACAATACAAACTGTTGTCATATGAGGAGTGTCATCACAAAGTTGCATGGATTATCCTGGAAGATCTTCCTAAGCCCTGGCCCCCATCTTGGGTTATCCTAGTAACCTCTCACAATCCTCGACCCCACATGAAAACCGATGTAGAATCAATTATCTTTCAAAGGGACAAGATAATGATCATGCCATTCCAGGCCTTCCTGTCTCATCTCAAGTCTAAACAAGCCCTTGAGCCCATGAGCGAGGCACAATTATCTATTTAAGTGTTTATAGCTACCCTTTCCCCTAATACATTTATTTAATTTTCACTGAATTAACTAACTCTCACATGAGTTATCCTAGCACCACTTTAGGCACCAAACCTGATTGAGAGTCACTCCCCTATAGACAACATAAGGATCTAATCCAACAACAAAGAGTAATCAAAGTGCATAAATGGATATTAAATCCCAATCTAAAATATAAGAGGCAACACATCCCATTCATAGTAACCGGGTGTTTAAAACTGAATAACAACCAAGTGCACTACACTACCCAAGGGAAATCAAAGGGATAAACCATAAACCACAACAACCCCCAAAAATAATACAACATCTAGAAGACTTACAAACTTGCAACTAACATATTTCTCCAACATACGTGAACAAAAGAAATCACAATTATAAAGGCAATTCAGGCAATAAATAAAACTACCATTAGGATTTCCTAAATCCAATTTCCATTTCCAAGAACAATAATACATTTCTCAAAATAATCTAATTCAATGCAATTCATTTACAAATAATAAAGAAATTAAATCTATTATTTAATTCAATTTCCCAATAACTTCAAAATACAAACCAATTTCCTCTTTTATAACATTTCATTTTAACATTATCTAATTCATGCATTTGCATGCACCTAATGAATTAAATAAAATATTTAAATATATTAAAATTAAATATATAATTTTGAAACAATAATAAAATATATATATATATGCATAATATATATATTATATTTAATGCCATTTGATAAAATTCAAAACTTAAAGAAATACGAACGAGTTCATTAAAAAAATCCCCATACTATCGACCGTGTCGGACTGTGTAAACACAGTCGACTTCCCTCTCCTTGGGAGGGCACGACCATTGTGGGGCAGCATTGGCCTTGCCTCACAACGCTAGCTTCCCCAAGTGGGGTGAGCGGCTGTGGGGTAGCCCAACGCTCCCCCATAACCATGCAAATTTCAATCTATAAATTTTTTAACATTATAACCTGTGAACTTCAAATTGGCCATACGAATTTTGCCTCTTTGGTATTTTCAATATGAATTGTCATACAAGAAACTTCATAAATAAATATATAAGCATATACATATTTATATATGTATATATATGAATATATGCATCACTATATCAAAATCAATTGCTCGAGAAGACAAATTTTTATAAAATTTTCTACAGGAGGAATTTTGCAATTTTACCAAAGGTTTTCAATTTTCCAGCCAAATAGATCTAATTGGGAAAATAAAAGAAATCATTAATCTTTATAGGAATATATTTTCCCATACGAACAAGTTTTTCCCCAAATTTTGATTGGAAGATTTTAAATCCATTCCTATAGAGATTTTCCAAATCTTCTATTGTTTTCTCTCTAGGATTTCTATTGTTTAAAAACAAATTCCTACAGAGGCTCTCAAGCTTTTACGACTATTTTTCAATTCCAAACAAATCAAAATTTAAAACAATTTCTACAAAAGCTCTAAACTTTCATGGCAATTTTCCAAACACACAATCTTTCAAATTTTCAACATATATTAAGGCTTCTAAAAAAATATAATATTCTTCTTTGTACATAAAATATTTCCAATTTGCATATAAATAAAAAAAAATTTAAAGAACCTATTTCTAGATGCTTGAGGAAATGATGTTTGAAGTAGAGCTTCGTCTTTAGATTCCAATTTATGAAGCTTCTTCCAAATTATCCACTTTTCAAGAAAGATGAAAACAAAACCAGAGCCAATTTTTTTCCCAAGAACTTCTTCCCGAATTTTCAACAACAACTTTCAACAATCATTTTCCATTTTTAACCACCTCCCAAAAAATATTTTCTCATTTCCGTGAAGTAGCCTCTTTCCTCTTTCAGTTAATATAAATATTCTCTCTGAGAATTTATTCCAAACAACAATGTTTAATTTCTCTAACACATGTCACAATTAAAATATCTTTCCAACCAATTCAAAGATAATTCATCTAAGATATTTGTGCATTTAATAATTCAAAATAGTATATTAATTTCTAATTAAATTTAATCACTTTATAAAATAAATTTAATCTCAAAGATTAAATCACTTTACAAAATAAAATAAATTTAATTAATTAAATCAAATACAAAGCTTCTAACAAAATAATCACTTTAAAACATTTTAAGCATTAATTTCCCATTGAACATATCATGCAAAATAAATAATGATAAGGCAAATGTGGACAACATGAAAACACAACATAACCAAAACAAAGATTGATGACACATTGGGACTAGGGTTTTGGTTTGACAAGGAAACCCTATTACTATCTCCCAATCAACTATTTCATCGGGAAATGGACATACTCAAACTTGTGAATCCAGGTGGAGTCGATGTCCTGTACTTGCAATCCTACAATCAAAACATATGTTGCACATATATATATATATCATAATCAATCACACCGTGAATAGAAAATCGCAGAATTGTAGGGAGCTCACAAGAAAGTGATGCAATCCAATTCCCTTCACCAATAAAGTGTCACATCAAAAGTGACGAAATTAGAACATCAATTAACTACAAATGCGCATATATCAATATCAACTCAAATAAACAACTATGCTAACCAGAAAGCATGCCATAATCAATAAACAACAATATAGTGTACCATCATATCTAAATATAAAAACCATCATCGCTCCAATTTCAATGATCAAATAACAACATAGTATCATGGTCTATCAAAGTAAAAGCATTGTCTGAAAACATAAGCAAATCAGAGTAAAACAATGTCTGAACATATGAGAAAATCAGAGGGGTGCTACACTTTCAACATTCATTAGAAAAGTGATCATACTTCTTGCAATAATAAAATTACACATTTTATTTTTCATACCTTTGTAATGCTTGATATTGCATTCCCTTGAGCTAAAACTTTGATTTCTCCTTCCTCCTGGATCTTGACTCTTTCTTTCTTCTCTTTGAAAATTGTTTCTTCCTCTTCCTCTTCCTCTGAACCCTAGATTTCCTCTTCCTCTACCTCTTCCAAATGTCATTTGTATTTTGAATGCATGCTCCAATGAGGTATTGTCATTCTTGTTCAACTTATCTTCATAATTTTTCGAAGAACCAACCAACTCATCCATAGAACATGTAGTCAAATCCTTAGATTCCTCAATTACCACAACAATTGCATCAAATTTTCTAGGCAAACTTCTTAAAACCTTTTCTAGAACATTTTGATCTATTAGCTCATCACCATTCTACCTTATTTGATTAACCAAATTCGTAACATGATATGTGAATTGGTCTACTAATTCAGAATCTTTCATTTACAAATTTTCAAACTATATTCTAAGTGCTTGTAGCTTGACAATTACCTTACTAGTACCTTGATAGGCCATCTCTAGAATTTCCCATGCTTGCTTGGTTGTAGTGGTTGGTTTAATCCTTCCAATAATTGAATCATCCAACGCTTGCCCAATTATCTGCAAAGCCCTTTTATTCTTTTTCCTATTTTCATCAAGATTTTTCTTTTCATCAGCACTCAAAGTAGACTCATCTTGTGGTTTAGTATAACCATTCATAACTATGTCTGATAAGTCATATGAATCAAACGTTAATTTCATTCTAAAAGACCAATTATCATAATTTTTTCTAGAAAATATTGGAATCATAGGTTGTTGATACATGCCTAATGTCATTCTTTTCAAAAACAATCCTCTTCAAAAGGAAAAAATACTTCAATCCTTAACTAGGGAAATTATATGCTCACAAATTTTAAAAAACTTATTACAGTTTTCTTAAAACAATTTTACCAGTTTGGACAGTGACGCCTTAATTTTATGCACTTATACCACAATATCCAGCTTTCTTAATCTGAGATGGTCTCCATAAACAACGATGTCATTTCAATCCTTTGTTGCCACAAACAGTGACAAGCGATCTCCTTTCTCCAATTAGCGATTCCAACGACCTAGTGACTTGCCATTTTCTTTGTAAAAACTGTGATTCCAAATTTTGTTGAATGGCAATGATCTTTGGTAGGTGAGCTATGGCTCCTTCCTCTAGGTGTTCTTCATAGCAATGTTGCAAACAACAACCCCTTTTATGATTTCTTCAGCTAATATATGTTATCTCTCCAAAGACTGCAAACAATATTCTTCAATTTGGTTGTGACTTCTTCAACGCTTTTCTTTTGTTGTGAGCTCTACAATCTTCCTAGTTGTGGGCTTATAACTGGAATCAACTCTTCTTTGTCTCTTAAACCACTTTGACACCACTACGATGTGGGCAGAGGCAAAGTAGAACAATGTGCTACGACATAATCAAATGAAGTTTTTTATTGCTTTTGCTTGCATGAAATGATTACTCCTACCTCCTTTTATAGAGTTCTAGAAGAATACAAAAATCTCTGGAATTTCCTTTACTTACTCACGTTTCTTTCTAGACTTTTGTATCTTTGACATTTCTAGATGGAGAGTTTTTAATGCAGATAGTGGAGGAGTGGAAGAATTTAATGCGGTTGGTGAAGTTGCAGACAAGAAGTTGGTAGAAATTACTAGATAGTTCTAAAAGTAATAATTGATTTGTTCTTATGCTTTATATTTATCGTTGGTATCAAAGGTGTCAAGAGGAAGATTTAAACTATATAGTAAGGGAATACCAAAACCTGAAGAGGTTGAATAAATGTGAATGTGATTAAAATGTTGCAACTAAAATTAGCTGTAGGTTGCCTTTCACACATGGATGTGGAATTGAAATTGGTAGGATGCTTCTACCTCTGGGAAGTTTTCGAAGTGAATAATCGGTTCTTCTAGCAGCTTTGCAAAGTATTGTTGATGGTGTGCATGTTTTTTCATCTAGTAAATAGTTGAGAAGTATTGTTCAAATTTCCATGAATTTCAAGATGATTAATAAACTTCAAAAAAATGAAAATGATTTGATCTAATTTTTGAATTTTTTCTAAAACATCTCATCTTATATTGTGGATAATATATTGATTGAATTTGTGAATCAATAATTAGGAGACAACCTTATGAGTGTTCCTATGATGAGGTTGCTAACCTATACTTAGAATTTATGCTATTCCATATTGCACAAGAGCAATGCGACATATGTCAACATTATTATTCAATATTTTTGATGGAAATAATATTAGGCACCTTTAAAGTTAATTTCACGATAAATGATAGTTTATTTACATAGAATTTTTTTTTTATTCCCGTAATCATTTTATGTAAGACATGAATGCCTACCAAAATTGCTTAACTTCACAGGCGTTTCTAATATGTAGAATATAAATATGTATATTTGATTCTAAAGTTGCAACAACCAATAATGTAGAAAAACGTGTTATTCACATTTCTTTTCTTTCATTAGAATTAATCTCTCTAGCCACAATTTAGATATATCAACATATTAATCATGAGTTTGTGTTTGCAAAGTCCAAATGGCTCAATAGTTTATAAGGTGCCATAATTTGTGCATGCTTAGTGAGAGTATGAACTGCATCAATGATTGCTATGTATATTTCCTTGTAAACCTTAAATGTAACTTTAGCTTTTATCCTTTTACCAAGCATTTTTTTCTACCTCGTGATCATTCTTCAAAACTTTCATCTTAAGCAATGTACTAAATACAAAATATTTCCATTGGATGTTTTAGGTACCACAGTAAATAGATTTTTGTATCTTCATTTGTCTTGAAACCTGCAACATGACTCAACTAGGTATTTGATATTAATTATTGCATTTCCCTTATCCTTGTTAGATAATCAAATTTTTTCTAATAAAGTATAACAAGATAAAATTATTGTTTTTGAAATAAGTGAAAAATTATTTAACAAAAAAATATATGTGGAATATCTTTGATTAAATTTTCTCTCTAATCTTGATTATATTTTAAATGAAATTTTGTAGAGGTCATTACAACTACCCCTTAAGGACTCCTCTAATACACAAAGAATCATTCTTCTAGAAGCTATAAATTAGGCAAGCTTCCCCTCTTTTGTCTCCTCTTTTTCAACCTCTTTAGTGGGCTCTTCCTCTTCTTTCTTGTTCAAATAAAATTGTTGGTTTGAACTTTCTAATGCACTTTATGATCCCTAAATCAAGGCTCTTTACATTTGAAGCATGTATTATTCCTCCTAAGGTCATTTGGAGTGTCTCCATTAATGGTAGTGACTAATTTTTTTGTTTATTGGTATCCTTAGTTAATGGTTTCTTATCTTTCTTGTGTATGAATGGCTTGGATTGAAATTTTGACTTAGGGACAACCCACTTCATACTTCTTGCTTTCTTCATGGCCTCCTACAAGGTTGGAAGTTAAAAATCATCAATCCATTCCCTAAGTGGCTCCATAAGTCCATCATTGAATACAACCACCAATCTTCTCTCTATAATCCCTATAACCATCACTAGGAGCCTAAGAAATTCTATTAGGTAAGCCTCAACAATGCTATATTGCTTCAACTATGTCAGCTCTCTAAAATGTATCTCGGGGTCTTTCTTATCAAGCCTCTTGATGATCTTAGTGGTAAACTCATCATACGAAGTGATAGACTTGTGACCCAAGGTAACAAGGCCACAATACCTCTCGATGAGCATAATGGTAAACTCATCATACAAAGCGATAGACTTGTGACCCCAAGGTAACAAGGCCATGGTACCACTTGTGTTCTACTTTGTCAAGATGCAAAGTGGTAAACTTAATTTCCTCATCCTCTACCATTGGTCTAAGGGCCAAGTACTTGTCAATATTTTTTACCTAGGCCCTCACTATGTAATTATCAATCCCATCAAAGTGGGTGAGTGTTACCTTTCCAATGGCTTGTTGTAAGTCTCTCTAAATATCTAGTCCTATGCGATCAGATCTACCACCACTCCTCTTCCTCCTTTTATACAAGAACTCATTGTAAGACAAGTTTTCCTTAATATGTATAGGAAGAGTATCATATTATGTATATCCTTCCCTTAATCTATCCACAAAATGTAAGGAAGAATCTTGGTCCTATTGTGGTGTCACCTTATGTAAGAAAAAAGGTTGGAAAGGTATGAAAAAGTGTTTGAACCCACTGTAGATAGTTTTTTTACCATTGACCCTTGTTGATATGTAGAACTACTATCTCCATTTGATGTTTGATTTCCATATGTAGTGTTAGGAGTAGCATGAACCACAATGTTTTACCCAATATTCCCCAAAATTTGAGACATCATGTTCATCATAGTGTCAAACTTCATCTCCATCCTAGGTCTTCAACTCATTGATCTTGATTTACATTTTCCCCTATCAACCATGTTACCTATAGTTCTTTCCCCTTCACCCGATGGATCATGTTAAATATTTGTACCTTGTGAAGACTTCCAATGAGCCTTAAGAACCCCTAATATGGTTTGACCTTTAGGAGTGGGTGGGGGCTACCATTGTCCTTTCTTTAACTCCCTCTTAAAAATATATGTGTGCTCTCTCACTCATAGAACGAAAGGTGTTAATTGCATGCGACTAACACTATAATGCCCCACCACGCAACCCTAGAGGAAGTTTCAATTCACTACAAAAGCATACTAATTTTTTTATTATTAAAGTGAATTATACATACATGTTCACCTATAATTGACAGCATCCCCTAAGGCTACGTAACCGAGATTACTAATATCCCCACTAACATACATCATTATATTTCACTGCAATTAATAACTCAAGTAGCAAGCATTCATTCAACATAAATAAATACCAAGATAAGAAGATACATCCATAACATATATCCATTACAAGAATAACTGATACAACACTCATTCCCAGAATGAGTCAAAATACATAAGTGTTACAATTACATACATCCACCTCATAAGTACAAGAGGGGTATAAACAACTCATTACAATTTGAATTACAACAGTGCTAGAAAAGAATAACAAGATCCATGAGTTGTCCAACTGGATGTCTCGCCTCCATGAACTGAAGATCAATGGGGACCCAACGGTTTTGGTGCATGTTCCACCCAATCAAGTGGTACCCGAAGGCCCACCCCCCATGCTAGGAGATAGTAACAATGCAACATGGACATATAATCTACTACCACTAACCAAAGGTAGACTCATACTGACACATACTGATATAACCAAACAAATGAACTAAACAAGTACAACTCAATTACAACATAAGAACAACATAAGTACAACATTCACATAACTGACATAGATCACATTGCTTCCAGACATAAAATAGATCAAGTATGTTCAAAGAACCATACACATAAAACAATAACAATAGTTGTCCTAGATAGAGTGTCATCACATAGTAGTCATGAGATCTCCTCTAGGAATTCTTCATAGGCTCCGGTAATCGTGGTGACCTCAACTAAATCCCAGCCCTCATACTCACTCATGCGGCATCATATATCTCTCGTACTGACAAGATAGATGATTGCCATTTCAGGCCTACCCACTCATCCCAAGTCTAAGCGAGCCCTTGTGTCTATGAGTGAGGAAAAATTATCTTGATTAGTGAGAAGTTAGTCCTAATCTTCTAAGTACATTACTTTAATTATCACTTGTTTAAATAACTTCTGAAGGTTACCCAGTTTACCTCTTTGGGCTCCAACGCCTAACAAAAGCCACCCTTCTAATGGACAACACACAAAAATCTAATCACCAAGGGAATCACAAGTGCATACTACCTAGGCATCAAAACCAGTCCAACACAAGGAGAAAACAAATAATACAATTCACTCCAAACATCATGGAGGAAACAAACACACGTAGTCCACTCCTTTCATAGGAGGCACAAAAACATCCCCGTATGTGGAAACCAGGTAAAAATTGAAAAGACGCCATGCACTACCCAAGGGAAAACAACTGGATGGCATAAAGATTCATCAACCCTCATCCTCTAAGTTCTTTTGGAAGAATTACAATTTTGGACTAAGACTTAATCCCATATCCCAAATTATAACATGACGCCATAGCTACAACAAGAATTCAAGCCATATTTCAAATCTAATATTTGGATTTCCTAAATCCATACTCATTCAATAGAAACAATGACAAAGTCAAAGCACGATAATAGGGTTAACACAAATAATTATAAAACCCCTTTTCCCCAATCACGAATATAAAGAAAAGATAACAACAATAGGCAAAGGCAAGGAAATACGCTAATTTCGGATATCTTAAATCCATTCCTTATTTAATGCATTTCGCAAAAATTAAAATAATATCATTCTAAAACTTACATTGAACAACAAATTCTTCCATTAAATAAATATTTTTCACTACTTTATCTAATCATGCACAATACTCATATTAATTTAAATTTCTCTCAAAGAACCTTACATGCACTCCAATGCCCTTAATAGAATATTAAATATATAAATACACTTAAAATATACTCAGCATACTTCATATATTTAAATACATATTTCATATTTAATATTCAAAACTATGTTTAAAACTAAAGTCTACATTAAGCAATGATTTGAACCTTATGTTTTACTAAAAATTCCCAAACTATATTATTAATTAAATTTGCAAAAAAAATCACAGTCAACCCTTAACTTTAGTAATATATGTGAAAAATTACCTTTATATTAAATATTAGATTCTAATATTTAATATACAAAATATATATATCATATTTAAACAAAATATACTATAAAATAAAATAAATTAAAATAAAACAAGAATAATGAAAAATTGAAATTTTAAAGAGTAATAAATAATGACAGGGACCCCTTCTGACACCTAAGGTACAACCACTGACTAACATTCGCCGGTACACCTGCACTGTCCCCTGCACTGGCGCCGGTACCCTTGTTGTCATCGGTACCCATTTTCTTTTGCCGATTGGACTAAGTACAATGGCCAACACTTATTGGGGAGGCCGCACCTCCCATGGGGAGTGTGTCCCCCAAGTGGTGGGCACACTGCCCATGGTAGGTGCGTCCTTCCCTTGGGAAGTTTGGGCGGTGGGGGTTACTTCCGTCCCCACCAACCACAAAACAAAAGGTTTTATTTTTATTTTTATCTTCTTCTTTTTTTTAATTTATTTTATTTATTTATTTATATTTATTTATCCAGAATCCAAACTCTGCAAAACGTATTGAGTGGCGTTACCAAAATAAATAGTGTAAATTTATATATATATAATTATATGTTATATGTATATATATCTTTTAGAATATATTACATATTTTATATAAATATATATATATATATATATATATATATATATATATATATATATATATATATATATATATATATATATATATATTTACACCAAATCATATTTCTGAAGAAAATAATTAAAATAATCAGGTACAGAAAATTAATTAATTTTTTCCAGAATTAATTTCTAATTTCACATATAATTAAAAATTGATTTTATCAAAATCATACCTTTAGATTCTTAATAATTCAAAAATAAGCAAACTTAAGAGGATTTGATTTTCTCCATTACCAATATTCTAGTGAGGGTTTGTTTTGAAAACCAAATCTGATTGTTTTCTAAAGGAATTAAAATTTCTTCCACAATCTAAATGTTTGAAGCATAATCAAATGTTTAATTTAAATAATGAATCTACAATTTCCCCGTTTACTGAATAAAATCCTACAGTGAATTTAAACAATCTTTCCCAATTTTAGATTAATTTAAATCCAGTTTCTTTTAACAAATCCTAATTCATAATTCATTTCAACAACAATTTCTTAAGCAATTAAATTGAATTGAACACACCAAGAACCAGAAAACACACAGAACAAAACAAGAACAAAACCTAGAATCTGAAGCTACAGAAGAAGATGAATTTCTGATGCAAGCCTCTTCCAAGAATTTCCTAAATTTTCCTCAAATCCAATCCAAAACCAAAACCTGTTTCAAACCCTTCTTTGCACAAATTTTCCAAAAATCCTTCACTTCTCTGAAAAATGAATTCTTTCCCCAAAAACTTCTCTCCAAATTGAAAACATGCATTCTACATAAATCAAAAATATCTAATACGACCCTAATTCACATTGCATGCATGCATAGTTGAGAATTAGATATTTATTTCATTTTTCATTTTCGAAAACCCAAATTGAATTTAAAATACAATTTCAATTTCTAAATGTAATTTGCAAATATCCTTAAATTTCTTTTGATTTGATTTAATTTAATTTAATCCAATAAACTTAATTAATTAATTTTAATTATTTAATAATTGAATTCAACTCTTTTGAGATTAAAATTTAATTAATTAAATAAATTAAAATTTAACTAAATTAAATTTCATTATCAACTTTAAACATAACATCAAAGCATAATATTAGTTTAATATTAAAATAATCACTACTTTTTCCAATGCAATTATTCTAAACATTAATCTAACAATAATGCATCTAATAGAATCATATAACATTAAATCAAGTAAACATGACTCACTAATCAGGACTAACGACACACTAAGGCTAGGGCGTAGACCTGACACATGTTACCTAGCTACTATCTCCCTTTCAACTTAATTGTTGGATCGACACGCTCAAACCTGTGAACCCAGGTGGAGTTGATGTCATGTACCTACAACCTGAAACCAAGTAAACAACATAATACAGTATATCTAGCATATAATACACACCCTAAAGAAGAAATCATGGATTTGTAGGGCGCTCGCAAGTGAGTGATGCGAAACCGTCCTCTTCACCAATCCACTCATCAAAAATTGACATTACATCATCATCAATAATCTCATAATAACATCTCATGCTAAATCTACAACATCATTAATCCATAATGCATGTGAAACAATAATCAAATAAACCACATCACATCACATAAAATAGTTGTCGCTCAATAGTAGCAATAAAAAATTCATAATAAAATGTATCCAGTATCAAAGTAGCTGCATCCAAACATAGCATAAAGCAAACCGAACAAGAAGCAAAATGAAGGGGTATTACAAACATATAATGATAGGAAATAGTGGCTTTGATACCACTATAACATGTACACCCCTGATTCTTTTGAAAACCATTGTCTAATATTTGCTTGTTTAGCTGATGTGTTTTTGTGTATATGTTTCAATGCATTTTCAAGATGTATAATTGAATAGAAAATATGGAAAATTGAAAGGAACCTAATAGAAAAACAATGATTTTCAACACAAATAACAACATATATTAAGATCAACCATTTCAAACTTAAAATCAGATAATTTTACTTTATCAAACCTGATAAAATAGTAATCAAACCTAGAAGTGAGCTTGCAATAGCAACAACTCATATGTAATGGAAATATAATTCATGTATAGGAAATTCCAACTAAAAATAAGTCTCCAACACCCAAGAATAACCACCCCAAACATTGAACTTGACACTAGTTGGAGTCTATAAAATAGCGGATCACCAAATCCAAGAAACCCAAAATAGTACGACCCCTAGGAAGGGCAACCATCCTAGAAAAATTAGAACTTTTCCAAATAAATCATACATGAATGCTTGAAATGGGGCACCCAGACCTGTAGAGTCCATTTAGTTGATACCCAAAATGATAACCCGAGTGTGCATAGAGCAATGAGCAATAATCTCTTTCAGCCACTGGTAAAACTATGTCCAAAACTTCTGATAAGGGTGAGTGCAGGATCATGGGGGTTCAAAAAGTGGCAATATGACAAAAAAGTGGTTGATGACTTTTTTTTTATCTGAATTTGATGAAATGAAAAGGGTTTATTGAGAAAATCATTAGCTTTCCAAAAATATAAGATATTCCTTATTTGAAATTAAATAGATAATATTATTGATTTTATACATACATTATGACTAAAGCCGTTATTGATAGGCTGATTGAAAAACATCTACAATTCTTAAACGATTCCACATTTTTTGAATTTGAAAGATGTAGTACATTTTATGCTTCCTATACTATAGGATAAAAAAATGAAAATTTAATTTCATAAACTCTTGACCAAGTTATAGTGGTCAAACAAACAAGTTTTAAAATTAAAAAAAAACTAATAAAAAAATCATAACTAATTATTTACTTGCAAAAAAAATACAAAAAAATGTGGCACATTCGAGCATGTGTCCTATACTTATATTGAAAGTTTCAAATAAATATATTATTTTTTTTCTATACTTAGGTTGGTTAGACCTACACCTTTTTATTTTTTCCTAAAAATTTCGTACTACTAAATTGAAATTTCAAACTTTTACCAAATAGATTTATTTTTCTCCATAAAACCAATTGTATCTTAGAAAGTACATTAATTTTTTACAATTTTTTTTCTTACATACTTTTTAAAGTCTGTTAATAACTTATTCAAATTTGTATGTCAAGATGCCTAACTTTGTTTTTCTAAATTTTTATCGCCACTTAAGCACCTAGTTTGGACCCCCATGATCTTGCACTGACCCGCAATGCAAATTAGACTTAAAAATAACTCCAAAATTCCTAAAAATCACCACCAAAATGATTAACACACCAAACCAAACTCCTACTAACAAACCCAAATAAAAAAACTACAAAATCTTCATCTTTAACCACCCAAAACTCTGAAAATCAAAACTTCAATGAAACCCAATGTGATCCCTGGATGGACCACTCAAATCTGGCTAGGATAGATCTTTCACCTCCAAAAAAAGTTCAATACAATGATTTTTTTCATCCTCAACATACAACCAAAGTACTCGAGTTATTTTAGCAGCATCTTATTAAGTTGTCAATTCCAAGATGAGCAAATGAGAGTCAAAAAATACTCTATAGAGAGAAAGGGAGAAATTAAGACAACGTTAGGTTTAAAACACTTTTCCCTCCAATTCCAACACCCTCCTCATGAACCTTTAAAAAATTTAATAATTAAAACACCTTATATCACCCTTAAGCATTCAAATGCTCATAAGGAAACTATTTCACTTTTGTTTCCTTTTAAAACAATGTTAATTTATAACATTCAACTGCAAGGTGGTTTTTATGATGACCACCAACCCCTTCACTTAAGTTATAAAGTTATTTTATAAAAATAACTTAAGTGGCTAATAAAAGGAAAATATTAAATAATCCAACCTTAGACTCTCCAATTCCACCTTTGGAATAACAGTGCTAAAGAAATAAAAGCCTGGGACTAGTTACCCGAAATAGACTTACTATAAATAAAAATTGTTAAAAATAGTAAGTACTCACTCAAAAAAAATCTGACACAAAACTAAAGTTCACTGTGATTCCCTATGGCTTACTTTAAATAGTAAGCATTACAAATTGGCCACTGCTATAAGTAGAAAGTCTTGTCATAAACCAACATGAGCCTAATGTTGGCAACTGAGTCCCCTAATCAACTCCAACTAGCCTACGAGAACTCTGGAATAGGCTAATGGAAAACCCCACTACTCAAGTGTGAGAATGTGACATTACAACATTTATCTTGGAGATTTAATAAATGGATACATAAAAAATTCTAAAAATCATTTTCTTTAAAATATTAAAATTTTAAAGTTACATTGGCATTTTACTATCAAAAAACACACATTCTATTAACCTAAAAACCTAGATTAATTAGAAAATTAAAAAATAATTCACCTCCAAGCATAAAATTTTTTCAAACATGGAATGGAGGAGGGAGGTCAAACACGTTGCAAACAAATTCCCACAATGGTGCTTATGGTTGATCTTGTTGCCTTCATAATAAAAATTCACAAGTATTAGTTTTTACACCTAACATTGGGTGATCCCACAATAGTGGGTTACACATTTTGGCCAAACTTGACATTGAACTGAATTTTTTTAACTAAATCTTCACTTTCGGGCACCTATAGCTACTAAACAATGAGGAATTGGAAGATGATGCAAATTAGTGATTTGTGAATTTTTTTTGTAGATTCTAAATATATATTTGTTAAAGATTTTGGAATCAAATTTCATTTCTTTTTCCATCTCTTTCAAAAACTAGTTTTTAATAGTAAACACCATTTTTAAAGAGTGGTGTGTAATTTCTAGCACAATTTTCTTTGTATGAAGGATAAAATTCTAATTTATTCAAATTTAGATTTCTAACTACGATATCTAGTGCATACAATTTGTTTCATAATGTTTTATTGAATATTTTTTTCTTAATTATTTTTTAAAGCCAAACCAATTACAATTTAGCCATAGGTTTACTTGTTAACACATAACGCTTTTTGCATGTATCAAGATTCATTTTTTTTGGTTGGATCAAGGACATCGATATCAAGTGCATAGATATTTCTTTTGATAATCTACTATTTTCCCACATTTGCAGAACAAAGAGCTTGATTTTTGGTGAAAAACCTATGTTTAATTAAACTAAAAATAAAATACATAATAAAACCAAAATATATTAAAATAATATTTGATGGATAGCTCGTTATGAGGAATACCATCATCCAATTGGGTCTATGAATTTTCCTCCATTTTCATCCTCAACTTGAGCCTAGAAATGCAAAATTTTGTAGTAAAATGAAAAAGGAGAGGGAGAAGGGGAAAAAAGGGGGGTTTGGGTGAACCCCCCTTCATGCGAACCCCCTTGATCTATTCAGTTACATTTAATTAAACATAAAACCCCATAGGACATGTAACTGCAACATCAATAGATTTTATTTTTTTAAACATCAATAACATTTAACAAAGTAAATAACATACATATAACAAATAGTATTATCCTAGTCCCATGGGGTAACATGGTGCACTACTTGAACAAACCCAAACTAACTAAAATGATTAACTATACCAAACTAAAGAAAATGAAAGAAGCATGAATAATACATAATATAGATATGACATTCATTCAACAAGAACAAGATAGATAAATGAGAACATAAATAACATATTACTACATTCAACTTATGAGTTCAAGGTTACATTCGTGGAACTTATTTCCATAGATACAACACAACATAACACCACAATTGCATTACAAGGTTTCTTCCCTTATAACATTGGGAAGAGTACAACTTAATAGAAAGAGTACAATAATGAAGTGTTGAATACATAAAATGTACAATCTTCTCCGTACGAAGCTCTGAGATCACTGCAATTGCATCCATGCCATGATCACCACCTGGGGACCCAATGGGTTCATTGCACATTTCCACCCAACCTTGTGAGCCCAAATGAACACCCTCGTGCAAGGAGTTGATAATAAAGAACCCTCGACCATAAAATCAAAAATATAAAGGACTAACACCACATGACTAAAGACCATGTAACAATCTAAACAACAACAATAATAAAACAACTCCAAAGGAAACAAGAACAAGGGAAAATAAAGGGCACAATGGGAGAGTGTCATCGCATGGCCTTACATGGATTAATCAAACTACCTAACCCTAGGAGACATCTCCATCAATGTGGATTAACAAAACTACCTAACACTAGGAGTCACCTCCATCTATGGTTAACCAAACATCCTATCTCAAGGTGTCGCCTCATAGGGTGACTCACACAGAGCCACTTACCTTTTGTGGAGACAAGGTAGTGACCTTACCGACTAGGTCTTCCCACCCATCCTTAACCTTTGAGAGCACTAATGGCAAGAGTGAGGTGTATGTTTTTAGTCTTGTTATGTGTTAACTAACCCAACCCTCTAGATACATTAATTAGGTTATCACTTATTTAAATAAACTCTTTCAAGGGTGACCACTTGTACACTAGCCCCAAGAAGAGCCACTCTCCCCTATAGTTACCCCAAAATCAAAGTCAAGCAATTGGTGTACCTCAACACACAAAACTTAATGGATCTTATTTCACAACAAGGCACACAAGGCATGACCATATCGTGACTACACAAAGCATTCAAAAAACCCATAAAACTAAGAGGTACCACCCACACAATTATTCACAAGGAAAACAAGATAGACAAAAAGGTGCAGCCATAAACATGCATACACACCACTTCCCTAGCCTCTAGAGATAACACTTATCCACCCAAGAACCAAAATAATACTTACTACTAATTAAAGCCACATTTTAAAGCTATATAAAATTGAACTTAAATTAATCATATCACATATCAAGTAAAAATTTCCATCATTTAAAATCTATTCCAAAACATAAAGTTCATTAAACCTTTCAAATCTAATCTATGGTAATAATCAATTACCTAACATTAAATCTTTTATTTATTTATGAATAAGCAGTTATCTATATTAAAATTAAGATAAGTCTACATATTCACAAAAAATGGGTGGGTGGTAGAAAGGCACGCCCCAAAAGTCACATGGGCAGTGCCCATAAATAACCAAAAATTAGTAGCCAATGGTCAATCCCATAAGTCCAAGAGCATAAAACATAACAACAATAAAAAAGGCCATTATGCAGCCAGAGCAATGCCAACAAAGTCGAGAGGGTCTCTTTCATCCATATTCTTCCCCCATACATCAGCGGGGTCTGAAGTCACTTCAGGAGGAGCACCCCAACCATCGTCATCATCTTTCTTTTCTTTATCTTCTTCTTCGCATTGGGGCAAGATTGCAAGCGCCAGACGTGGAAAGCGGGGACCCAAGGCACAATGCACAGGGCATGGCCCCAATGGTCCAACAGGACTTGGAGGTGAGAAACTTCCAGTGCAACCTTATTTGCTTGCACATGTATCTGTAAAAGCACATTAGACTAAATAACAACTTTAGCATAGAGAGAAAAAATAATATCCATTTGAGAATGAGCAAATATGCAGGCATTTTTATCTTTCTAGATATTGAAGAGGATTTCCACCTTGAAAGTGTGCCAAAGTTGGGATCCTAGGTGGTTCTCCCAGCAAGACCATATGCCAAGAAAAAGGTTCCGACCTAAAAGGTCGAAAAAAGTCATGAATTGAAGTCCAAAGTTGTTGAGCTCTGAGACAAAACCAAAAAAGATGCTTAAAGCTTTCTATTTTCCCACAAAAAGGGCAATGAGGGTCCTAGACCCCCAAGTGAACAAGCCGAGAGCCCACAAGTAAGCCTTGGAAAAGAATACACCAAGAAAAGTGGGCAAGCTTCGGATTAACACTTACAGACCAAGTGGTAGCAAATATTTTACACCAGACATGAGCAGAAGAATGGAGAAGCCACCTCTGGTTCAAACTATGAATCATAGGAAAATGGGGTGAAAGCCACCTGTAACCAAGCCGCGACTTGTAATTTCTAAAAGGGGTTTCTGGAAACCACTTCCAGTCTTTCCACCAAGGTTTGTTCCCACGAATACCAATTTTATGAAGCATTGCTACTGGAATGACACTCAACAAACCATTGTAAGTAGCATGGTCTTGGTTTTCAAGTTGGTATTGGGCCCTAAAATTTTCCTATTGCATGATACACATAGTGGATCTATGAAAGACCTGTTGCAGGGTTTGAATACCCTTTTTGTGAAATCTGAGCGCTTTAAGCTAAGGTGACTTAACCAAAGGTTGACCATTATGCTCAAAAAGAGGAGACCACCAAATATTCTACTAATTGAGTGAAAGCCCATCACAAAATCCAGAGCTGACCCATCGAAGCCAAGGCTTAATAGCCTCCCAAGCACACCAGATGCTTTTAGCCACAAAAGTTCCAACAATTTGAACTGGTTCCTCCATAACCAGAAGGGTTTGAAAACCAATCCCCTTCCAAGCGAGTCTGAGAGCAAGAAACCTAGAATGAATACAATGCCGGAGAAGAATCTTCCAGGCCTCATCTCCAGTAAGGGCACAGATAATCCACTTGACACATAGAGAATTCCCTTGTTGTTGAGTGGAGAGCAGCCCAAGCCCTCTGAGATCTTTGGGGAGGCAGAAAAATTCCTAGGCAACACAATGAAAATCCTTATGGGTTTCAAAAGAGGCCCAAAGAAAATCTCTAAGTAGCTTTTCAAGCTTGCCATAAACAGCTTTGGAAGGAGCCCATCAAGAGGAATAATAAACATGAGTGGTTTCCAACACTTTAGAGCACACCTAAAAATTTTCAGTCAGAGAGAGAAGCTTGGTAATCTAGTAAGCAAGTTTTTTCTCGACCATGGAGAGCACAAATTGCCAAAGCTCCATTGGAGAAGCTTGGAAAGAAAAAGGAATGCCCAGGAAATGAAATATCTCTCCCGGTCCTATCTTCTTCCAATTTTTATGTTGAAGCCAAGCAAGAGTGGGCATAATAGATTGTCTGTAACATAAAGTCTTGTGCCATTGGATGGAAGAGCCAAATTCCAAACAAAAGGTGTTGAGGCAATCAAGGGCATTTGTAATCGATTCTTCTTCCTCTAGGAGAGTGAGAAAGGAATCACCTGCAAAGTGGCTATTAACAAGTTGCGCTTGAGAATTAGGGATAGAAATCCATTTGACACGCTACTGAGAAACTGCATGGGCCAAAAGGTAACCAAAACCCTCTGCCACAAGCACATACAAAGAGGGGGCAAGAGGGCACCCCTACCAGATTGAGTGAAAAAGACCAAAAGCAAAAGATTGGCGGCCATTAATGGTGATGCAAGCCGAGGCATCCACAAAAAGAATATGAACAACCTGAATGAAATTGGGCACAAACCCCAAATTTTACAACATCACAAGAATAAAAGGCCATTCAATACGATCATAGGCTTTGGAAAAATCAATTTTAATAAAAAAAACTTTCTGGTTTGAGCATCGAGTCCATTCCATACCTTCCTAGACAACAATAATATTATCCAGAATGAACCCAGATTTGATGAATCCAGTTTTCTCTGGGTGCACAATCTAAGGCAAGAGATGCCATATTTTCAGAGCCAAAGCCTTAGCTATGATCTTGTAGGAGACACTGAGAAGCATGATGGGCCTCCAGTTGCATATGTCCTTTGGATCCCTAGGCTTAGGTATGAATTTGATTGTACCTTTATTTATTAAATTACCTAGAGATTTGGTATGAAAAGCCTCAAGGTAAACATGATAAAAATCCTGCCCAACACACTCCCATAGGACATTATAAGACTCACAAGGGAATCCATCGATCCATGGTGCCTTTTCATTGGCCATAGAATGAACAACTTCCTTGAGATTGATCACAAAAATTTCTCTAGGCTGAAGAAAGCCTATGTGGCACAATAGAAAGGCAGTCCTAAAGGGCTTGTTGTCACACAAGTGTGGGTTCGTGTGCAGTGAAAACCTGCTCATAATGGCACACAAAGGCCTAGAGAATTTCATGGAGCTGAGAGAGCACTTGAATTCCATCCTTGATTTTTTTTATGCTTGGGGATGAGTGCTTGGCATGAAGTTCCAAAAAAAACTCTTTGGAGACACGATCACCGATTTTAGGCCAATGTAGTCGAGCTTTGATTTGCGCTCCTCTAGTGACGTAATTATCAACCACTTGCTTCTTGTGCCTTAAATTTACCACCCTAACTTGAAGTGATAAGGAAAAAGGATTGGCCGCCAAAGGCTCCGTAGCTGAACACAGGTCAGCAGTGATCGCTTTGTAAGATCGCTGGCAAAAAATGGCCAGTTGGCACCCATAAATGCGCATAAATCTAGTTGTACAAGTGATGGCATCATTCCACCAGGTAATCCATCTTGTTTGGCTAGCTGGTCTGCACTCCAAATTACACACTCAATGAATGTGGCCCAGAGTGGGCTTGTGACAAAGCAAAGATGTGTTCAGAAAGAATTGAGTTTTATACGTGCAAGGCTGACAAGACTCCCATTCAATGCGAAAATAAATAGGGAAGTGATCAGACAGAGTCACATCAACTAATGGCTTCACTGGAAAGGAAGAGTTGTCAAGAGGAAAAAAATACTGACCCGAGATCATAGCACGATCAAACCGTTTAAAAACTCTGTCAGAACTAGCCCTGTAATTACACCAAGTGTGCCAAAGGAAATAGAATGAGGGCGACCAATATTGGGATCAAAAAGCCCCAATTTATTGTGCATGTAAAACCACGCCTCCCGTTCACCAGATGCCCATTTGAAGGGAAAGGTACCATCCTTGTCATACACCACCTCGACCATATTGAAGTCCCTATAGAGTGACCAGGTGGAAAATGGTAAAGAATCGTCAATCCAACGCTAAAGAAAAGAGTGCTCCACAACATCATTAGAGGCATAAACATTAATAATCTCAAAGAAATGATTATCAATGTTAAGGAGAATCCAAATGAGCCAATGAGAGGGATTAGTCCCATGATCCACAACATAAGCATGAAAGCGCGGGGACAAAAGGGTGACGGCTCTACCATGCCCAGCCTCATGCAAAGTGCAAAACATTTTACTGGCCGACCAAATAGAATGGAAAGTCGAAGCAAGCAAGAACCCAAAAAATTTAACCTCTTGGAGACAAAGCACTTCAATACCAAAATACTTTTGCAAATTATCTCTAACATAATACTTTCTAGAGAGGTCTGTTAGACCTCAAAAATTCCATGAGAGGAAGTTCATGGATGAAACTCTTCCATATTTTCAGAGTCTAGTTCTTCCTCATCCAGGGAAGAGAAATGATTCTTCAGGAAATCTTGTGGAACTGAACCAATCTGAATAAGAGGTGAAAACCTCCACTTTTCTTGCACATATTCACCTTCTTCACGTGGTGGAATGGACTGCAAGACCGCCTTTGAGCTCCTGACATGGGAGGGATAGTCACTTGAGCATACATAACAACTGTAGGCTGAGGCATCGCCTTTGACTTGGGTTGCACCGAAGCATTGACAACTCCAGAAGGAGTGTTTGTCCCTTCTTTGAAGGTTTTGAAGCAACCTTTGGTGGTTCAAAGGCTTTGGAGGCCGACCCAAAACCAGTTGACTTATTTTTTTGGTTTGTAACCATAGTCCACTTTGTTTCAGCCTTAGCAGAAGACTCTGTCTAACGAGGCTTTTCAACATCTCGTGATGGGGAAGGTGTACAAGACACTGCCAAAGGGCAATCCTTGATCTTGTGGTCAACTGACTAGCACTAATAGCACGTGTTAAGAAAGTTAAAATACGTGACTTTCTGGGTGTGCCTAATAGATCCTATTTGAATATCAACAAATTCTTTCAAATCCTTGGATAGGTCAACTTCCACACAAACCCTCTTTTGGGGTCGAGCCTGGAAAAACTTATCCGGCTCTATAAAAATAACCCTCCCCAATGAGGAAGCAATGTGATTCAGAAAGGGCACACAAGGCAGAGGCAAGCTAGGGAGCTCAATCCAAACCGGGACCTGCAATTTGGTGTCGTCTAAGATAGAAAAATCTTGGGTCCATGCTTGGAAAACCAAAAAGGATGACCTAACATACCAGGGACCATGGACTAAAATATCTTGGACATGATTGAATTTCGCGAAGCAGAAAAAAAAAAACCCTTGGTCAAGTTTTGGACCATATCAAGACAAGCCCCATGAGGGACCCAAGCCTTCCTGACCCATTCTTTCAGCACACTTTTGGGGGGAGTCCTCCCAATAAAATAACCCACAAGCGTGTGTTGTTCAAGCCACTGGCAAGTAGAATCAAAATCTAGTAAAATCACATCACCTGGGGAATCAAAGTTCTTACCTCGTGAAAGAATTTCAGAACAAATTTTTGGGGATTTTTGTTCAGAGGAGGAGCCATTGAGTTGCGCCATCGAACTGCTAACACTAGCATGAATTGTTGGGTTAGAACTGGTTGAAGACATAATAAACCCCTAAAACCACAGTAAATGTGTATGTACTTAATGAGGGAGGATTTCCTACACAGTAGGCACAATATGATGCAACAAGGGCCAAGGGTGACTGCAAAAATAATCAATTACTTAACATTAAATATTTCACCCAATTAATTTTACCAAATTAGAAAATCTAAGTTTCCTTTGAATGTTTCAAAATCCAAATTAAATAAAGACAACTACTTTTTCAATAATTATTTAAACATAAAAAAATAAATTTCAGAATTAAAATTTTTAAACTTAAACTATAATAACAATTAAAAAACAAAGTTTATATTTTAATTTCAAACAATATCTATTCTCAGGTTTTATTTCTTTTTTTAAACAAATTATTCCACAAATCTGATTTTTCTTATTATAAAATCTAATTTACAAAAAACATTCTAAAAATAGATTTAATAAAATAATAATTGATTTTGAATCTAATTAAAATTATTTTGTTTTCTTATTTTTCTTTTGAGAATTAATATTACTTTCTCAACTCAACAATATATTCATATCCAAGAATATATATATATGTGTATATATGCCTGAAATAAAAGAATAATAAATTTAATGTTACTGTTGTTCAACAACACAAAATTAAAAGAATATATATCCATCCAAGTATATACATATATATATATATATATACTATGTAATTATTTAAAACTGAATAAAAATTCATTTAGTCTGTCACTATGCTTTTTTTAAAGAACATAAATATATATATAGTAAAAACATAGACCCCACTTTTATATATATATATATATATATATATATATATATATAACTATGTTAAAAGAAAACCAAAGATCAAATAAAAGAGAGGTGTGCAGCCTCTGTGACGAATTAAATCATAGGTAAAATAAACTTGCAGACAGTAATATATTTATTGTTCCTAATTACATTTCAATTGCCATAGGCAAATAGCTGACTATATATATATATATATATAATCGATGCATAGACACAAGAACAATTGGGCATAGTCTTCAATTTTAGTTATACTAAATCTCAAATAGGCATTTTCTTCAAAAATTACTAAACTCACTATTTCTTCCCAAAATTAACACATTATATTTCCTTTAAAATATAATTAACTTTCGAAGACCAATAATTATTATTAAAATTAAATAAGTAAGTGTTTTAATTCAAACCCCATTTAAATTTAAAATATAATATTAAATTAATTACTTGATGATAAAATTAATCACAAAAATAATTTCAATGACTTAAATTTAAATAACGAATAAAATAATTTATTAACTTTTATTTATTTAAATTAAATTATAATATCATGATAATTTAAATCGAGCAATATTAATAACACCCTTAATGAATAAAATAAGTAACGCTAATCCACACATTTATTTTCTAAAAGAATGTATGTCAGTTACTAACAATGAAAATTTATTTACTTCTTAACCACATCAAAGGATAACATTTAATTTAAAATGATAATACATTAATCATAGCCATAAATGCAACCTTTGCTAACATTATAAAACTCATGAAAATAAATAACTTAAATTAAAATCATACCCACACAAATGAAGTACAAATATAAGACATGAGCAAATACTGACCCAACCATTGACACAGATGGGGGTACTTTCTTATCAACTCCCTAACCACATCAAACCATTGGGTATATAGGGCATGCTCAAACCTGACAATGCGGGTGGAGTCAACACCCTATACCTACATTCCTGCATAACACCAAATTTCAAACAACATATACATATACATATAAACTCATAATCAAACACATATGAAAGAGAATTATGGTAAGGCAGGGTGCCTATGGATGAGCGATGCAACACCATCTCCTTCACCCGAATCATATACAGTAATCAAAATCTAAACACAACATCATCATCATAACACAATCAATAACATCATCATAAGCATAAGTATCCAACACGTGTCCAAATATCATAAGCAAGGAGACAGAACTGTCGACCAATCCAAACAACATGGAAAAATAGATGTCTATCAAAGTATCAAGTATGCATCATAACATAACCAGAAATGAAACAAAATCAAAAAACACACAAAGAAATATCAAAAAGTATTAGTAACATGAGAGGCACTACAGATCCTTGGATGGAACGACTCAAATCTAGCCAAGGTGGATATTTCACCTGCAAAAAAGTTAAATACAATGATTTTTTTCATCCTCAACATACAACCAAAGTACTCTAGAGTCATTCTAGCAGCATCTTATTAAGTTTTCAATTCCAAGATGAGAAAATGAGAGTCAAAATGAAACTCTATAGAGAGAAAGGAGGAAATTAAGGCAACGTTAGGTTTAAAACACTTTTCCCTCCAATTCAAACACCCTCCTCATGAAACTTTAAAAAATTTAATAATTAAAACATCTTATATCACCCTTAAGTGTCCAAATTCTCATAAGGAAACTATTTCACTTTTTTTTCCTTTTAAAACAATGTTAAGTTATAACATTCAACTCTAAGGTGGTTTTTACGATGATCACCAACCCCTTCACTTAAGTTATAGAGTTAAATAACTTAAGTGGCTAATAAAAGGAAAATATTAAATAATCCAACCTTAGATTCTCCAATGCCACCTTAGAAATAACACTGATAAAGAAATATAAGCTTGTGACCAGTTACCCGAAATAGACTTACTATAAATAAAATCTGTTAAAAATAGTAAGTACTCACCCAAACACAATTTGACACAAAACTAAAGTTCACTATGATTCCCTATGGCTTACATTAAATAGTAAGCATTACAAATTGACCACTACTATAAGTAGAAAGTCTTGTCAAAAATGAACATTGAGCCTAATGTTGGCGACTGAGTCCCCTAATCAACTCCAACTAGCCTATGAGAACTCTGGAATAGGCTACTGAACAATCCCGCTACTTAAGTGTGAGAATAGGACATTACAACATTTATCTTGGAGATTTAATAAATGGATACATAAAAAATTCTAAATATCATTTTCTTTAAAATATTAAAATTTGAAAGTTTCATTGGTATTTTACTATAAAAAAAAACACATTCTATTAACCTAAAAACCTAGATTAATTAGAACATTAGAAAATTAAAAAATAATTCACCTCTAGGCATCAAAAATTTGCAAACATGGAATGGAAGAGGGGGGTCAAACACGTTACAAAAAAAATCCCACAATGGTGCTTATGGTTGATCTTGTTGCCTTCATAATAAAAATTCACAAGTATCATATTTTACACCTAACATTGGGTGATCCCACAATAGTGGGTTACACTTTTTGGCCAAACTTGACATTGAATTGAATTTTTTAAACCAAATCTTCACTTTCGGACACCTATAGCTACTAAACCATGAGGAATTGGAAGATGATGCAAATTAGTGATTTTTGACATTTTTTTTTAGATTCTAAATATATATTTGTTAAAGATTTTGGAATCAAATTGCATTTCTTTTTCCATCTCCTTTGAAAACTAGTATTTAATAGTAAACACCATTTTTAAAGAGTGGTGTGTACTTAATAGCACAATTTTTTTTGTATGAAGGATAAAATTCTAATTTATTCAAATTTAGGTTTCTAACTACAATAACTAGTGCATACAATTTGATTCATAATGTTATATTAAAAAAAAATTCTTAATTAAGTTTTAAAGGCAAACCAACTACAATTTAGACATAGGTTTACTTGTTAACACGTAACTCTTTTTGTATGTATGAAGATTTTTTTTTTTTGGATCAAGGACATCGATAAAAAGTGCATAGATTATTTTTTGATTTTTTTTTTGATAATCTGCTATTTTCCCACATTTGCAGAACATAAAGCTTGATTTTTGGTGAAAAACCTATGTTTAATTAAACTAAAAATAAAATACATAATAAAACCAAATTATATAAAAATTATATTTGATGGATAGCTCATTTTGAGGACTACCATCATCCAATTGGGTCTATGAAGTTTCCTCCATTTTCATCCTCAACTTGAACCTAGAAATGCAAAATTCTATAGTAAAATGAAAAAGGAGAGGGAGAAGGGAAAACAAGGGGGGTTTGGGTGAAACCCCCCTTCGCTCGAACCCCCTTGACCCATTTGCTCGAATGGGGGTTCGAGTGAATGGGGGTTTGCTTGAACCCCATTAAAGTAGTATTAAAAAAATCTGGTCAGAGGGGTTCTAGCAAACATGGACTGTTATTTATTGATCTTTAACGACCAATGTTTGCTCTAACCCTTGGACGACCAAGTTATTTTTTATAATTTCATATGCATATAAATATGTATTTATTTTTTCCATTTTTCATATCAAAATTAGAAGATTAATTCACATTTTTATCCATCAAGGGAGATTTTTGGAGATTTTGGATTTGTGAAGTCATCTTTTGGTCTAGAGGATTTGTGAAGTCATCTTCTAGTAGAGGATTTTTGAATCCATCTTTTGGTAGAGTAATAAAATGGTAAGTAAAAAAACAAGAAAAAATAAGATTGAATGAAAGTATTTAGAAGTTCAGAAGAACAAAAGAAGCATGAATGAAATTTTACAAGATATCATAGAAAAAAACAAGGTATGCATATTTTCTTTCCTATTTTTTATATTATTCCAAAAATATATTTTATTTCTTATTCAATATATATGTTTTTAGCATGTTAGTTTTTTATCCTACACCAAATTGATTTTTGGCATCTAATTTTAAAAATTATGATACACCAAATTGATTGAAGATAAAAGTGCACAAAATCATCCAATGAATCTTCGATACATAAAATAGATTATTATAATACTATGAATGAGTTTTCATCTTGAATAAACATAACATCTTACTATTTAGTGTCTTTCCTCCTTTTATTTCCATGATTCTAGTGGGCATATTATTTTTATCATCTTGTTTTATTTCCTATTTCATCAAATTTATTAAACACACATCATCAAAGGGTTTATATTTTTTTATCATAGTTTTTATTTTATCTATTGGTTTAAAAATAAAAAATTTAATTGCATTTTCACTCATTGGTTTAAAAAGAACAACAACCTTACATTTTTACTTCATTGATTTTAAAAGAACAACAACCTTGCATTTTCAGCTCATTGGTTTAAAAAGAATAACAACTTGCATTTTCACTCATGTTGGTTTAAAAAGAACAATCTTGAATTTTCACTCATTGGTTTAAAAAGAACAAACTTGCATTTTCACTCATTGGTTTAAAAAGAACAACAACCTTGCATTTTCACTTTATTGGTTTAAAAAGAACAACAAACTTGCATTTTCACTTCATTGGTTTAAAAGAACAAATTGCATATTTGCATTTCATGGGTTAAAAAAAACAACTTGCATTTTATTTTGTATTTCATGTTAATTAGGCACATTTTGATTTGGGGTTTAGAATTAACCATTGTCTTCTGTGTTTGGTGTGCAATGCACAAATTTTGTGTTGTAAAACCTATAGGTTGTCATGAAAGTATCCTCTCGCCTTTCCACTTTGTGGATCTTGGGTGTAAGAGAAATCGCTCCATATTATATTTTATTTTGCAGAAGGGCCTACCAATTGTTATCTTGGTCTACCATAGATTGGTTAGCATCATTTTTCCTAGGTCCAAAGGTGCATCCCCTTAGTTTTAAATTTTGCGTACCTTAATCTTAGTTGCAAATCATAAACCTTAGTCATAACATCTCATTTGACCTCTCATTTCATATCATATCCTTTGGTCATAAGGTCATTATAATCGTGTTGCATTTGAAACCATCTTAGGTGCATTAACATTTGACATCCTTATACCTTCAAAAATTCAAAAATTTCAAAAATATAGCTTAGTCTCATATCTCACCTTATAAATATCACCTTTGCATTATCAATCCTTAGGTTGCAAGTCTTATATGGTTCAAACAAGGTTAGGAGGAAAAATAAAGGACATGGATTGTTCAAGTGATCCTCTTTTTAATCCCACAAGTGAAATTAAGTCTTTTAAAGTTCTTTCTTTCTCTCTCTATCTTTCTCTCTAAGATAGGTCATCTATCTCTCTCTTGAGTTAAGTCTTTAATATCTAGACTACTAGTTGAACATGTTATTGACCATATATTAAATGAAATTTACTAGGTGAATTTGTTGGACGTCATTTTCAAACAACTTTAATTTATATTTTTTTCAATTGAATATGTAAATTAGGGTCCTTCATAGGTTTGCATGTAATAAGTATTTACTATGTACTTTTATATTATTTAATCATAAGTTTCATACTTACATGTACTAGTTTCAAACATGTGTAAATTAAGTCTTTTTAAAGCTCTCTCTCTCTCTCTCTATCTTTATCTCTAACATAGGTCCTTTGTCTCTCTCTTGAGTTAAGTCTTTGATATCTAGACTACTAGTTGAGCATGTTCTTGACCATATATTAAACGAAATTCATTAGGTGAATTTGTTGGACATCAACAACTATAATTTATATTTTTTTCAATTGAATGTGAAAATTAGGGTCCTTCATAGTTTTTCACATTATGGTATGTGTAGGATCATCATGGATAAAATAGGCCCTTAAGTGGCGATGAAAATTCAAAAAATCAGAGTTAGGCAACTCGACGTAAAAATTTGAATAAGTTATCTATATTATTTCAAAAAAATGTAAGAATAGAATGTGTAGAAAATTGAATGTAGTTTCTAAACTACTAGGTATATTTTTAAAAAATATCTACTTGGTGAAAATTTGAAATTTCAATGCAGTAGTACTTAAAGTTCAGGGAAAAAATAAGAAGTAGATGTTTGTCTAACAACCCTAACCACAATAAAATGATAATATTTTTTTATAATATTTTAGATATAAATAGAGGAATCATGTCCTGATGTGATACATATTTTTTTGTAATTTTTTTTCAAGTAAATAATTAATTATGAATTTTTATTACAACTTTTAAAAAATATAAAAACTTGTATGTCTGACCACCTTAACTTGGTCAAAACTTCTTGATTTTTTTTTCAATCCTATAGTATGCGAAGAATAGAATGTGATGCATGTTTTGGATTCAAAAAATGTGATACTGTTTGAAAGCTATAGATGTTTTTCAATCAGCCTATCAATCAAGACTTTAGTCGTAATTCAAATAGAAAATTAATAATAATTTTTTATTAAATTCACAGTAAAGCATAATTTATATTGGTGGAAAGCTGAGAATCTCCTTTAAAAACCCTTTTTCGTTTCATCAATTTTGGGTAAAAAAAAAGTCGTCAGCCACATGGTCCATCATAGCACTTACATATCACCACTTTTTGGCCCATCATGATCCTGCACATACCCATTAAGTATTTATTATGTACTTGTATAATATTTAATCATAAGTTTCATACTTACATTTACTAGTTTAAAACATGTGTAAATTAAGTCTTTTTAAAGCGAGCTTGAACTTTCTCTCTCTAGATGTATGCTTCTCTCTCTAAGGTTTTCTCTCTCTTGAATTAAGTCTTTTTAAAGCTCTTTCTCTCTCTCTCTTTCTCTCTAAGATTATACCTAAGTGATAGAATGCTTGAAATAATTTGGTGGTTGCTTTCTATTTGAAATACACACTATCATGTGAAGGAACGTGTCGATCAATTTTTGCCTTATATTAGTTTCCATGTACATATTCCAAGATAGGATTTCCTACCTTGAGGTAATAACATGTAAGAACCTTTTATGTATTTTATAGACCAGGATATATTACTTCAAAAATTGCACTACCAAAATAGGCCTAATTCATAAAAAATTCTTGATATACAAATAACTCCATTGGAACCAATATTTGAGATGCAATTAGCCTATGAGAACCTTGCTATATCATAAAAACGTGGCAAGTTAATTAAGTTAATTAAGAAGTTACATTCTAGGTTATGTCACCATTATATTCAACAATAATCTACAACATGTACACATGATATATATTTATTTAAATAAACAATTAATAATATATATATATATATATATATATATATATATAATTTAATGTACATATGTACACCCATAACATTTAATGTACATTTAACATGTTTAACATATATGAATCATTTACTCATGAGTTCTCTAGAAATCTAGATATAATGTATAATCACTCAAGTGTAAACATGTACATGTAGATCATCAACATAAACATAAACATAAACATAAGAAAATATGTACATAGATGAATTTTTTTAAGCTCAATCACATGTATGTATATATCATAAGAAAATGTATACATATGTAATCGAGTCCTTGAAATTAACAAATACATGTCTAGAGATCATCAAATGTAGGTCATAATGTATCAAAAACTCATAGATCCAAAAACCTAATTGTCAATTCGACTCCTAGTTGAATGAACCTTTGAATGAGAATCCTACTCTGATGGATGTGTCGAGCCTTAGAGATAAAATTGTACACAATGTTTTAAATACATTATATATATATAGTTATTTAAGAATGTAAATGAGGTTTTCTAAATATCTATAGATATATACATGTATGTACACATATACAATAAAAAATTAAAGCTCACATGTCCACTAACAACAATATCATCAATCGAATCACACTGATGTACACGATCTGACCCCAAGCTAGGAGTAACATGAGATATCTCCATCTACATTTTATATATATATCATAAATAGTTAAAACTAAAATTTAAATAATTTTCTATAAAATTAATTAAACATGCACATGAACACATACATATAGATACACATGTACCTGCATATCAGCTGGCACCAAATTTGAGCCATGTACAATGGTTGTCTCCATTAAATCAACCAAATGATCTATCTAAGTCGATGTATCAGGATCTACATCCGTGTGAGACCTCAAATTTCATTCTAGTAATGATGATTCAAAGGGACTAACTAGATGAGATGGCATCGTTAATGAATCTAAATGCATCAACATATCCAAAAATTCTATATAAGTCTCTATGCTCTGAGCTAGGTCAACTGAAGGATCAATAACATGTGCAACAATCAAATGATTTGTAGGTGGATCTTGATGTGCACTAGTGTTGGGCCCAGAGTGATGAAAATGGTGGGATCTTGGATGTGAATGAAAATATGCACCTAGATGACCTTTGAACTAGTCTATAGAGATCTCATGGTATGGTGTGATGAAGGCATATGCCTCCAAGAGGTCCTCAGCCAAACAATGCAAATTAATATGTGATATCTCTCTTGTAAGAACATCCAACTGTGTGGGTGTAGGGATTCCCACTATAGTATAAGGATCCCAACCAGTGGTGTCATGTTGTGCTACAAATGAAGCTTTGGATGCATAAATCTTGACATCAAATACTAACCCACATGATCAGTAGCTATCCTAGTGGTAGCAGCTACAATATCACCTATTCTATCAATTGCTTCCCTTTCGGAAGCAATGACAACTCAATTTGTTGAGGGGGGAAAGGTTGGGGAGAGATCAGGAGACCTCTCTCCAACCGATGCCCTAAACACTAGGGTCGATCGATCTATTCAATGATAAGTGTCCCTATTGGAAATCCTACCATGCCCCTGACCAAGGTATGCTAGAAGGTCACAATATTTGACATAAGGCCCCAAATTAACCCTAGCATACAACTGCTATACAAAATACAATGGAATTTGGTCATTATTTGGATATTGACCAAACACTGCAAGAAATTGAGGATAGAATTCAATAACCTAGTATGCCCTCACCTTAGGTTTATTATAATAGTATGGAAAACATTGGATTTTTATCATTTCTTTGGTCACCAATTCTTAAACTTGAGAAAAGGAAACATCACCACAAACTTCTTCCTGCATGTCGGAAAGAATAGTGGCTACTCTATTAGGGGAAAATGCACTAGTGGCTTCAAGTTTATCTCTATTTTTTTCTAGGCTCTCTAATATGGACATGCAAGTGTCCTTATGTATGCCTATGTTGGTACCATCAATTAGTGAACCTCTCAATCTCTTAATCTCACTATTAGTACGTGCAAATAGTCCCTAAGGTGGAACTGATGCATTTTCCATGATGTGTACTTGAAGGAGCAATGAGACCTTCTTGCTTTCATATATCTATAGATAAAAATACCAGAACATGTACATTGAATTTAAATAAATAAAATAACTATTTATACAATTGATCTAGAATGTATGGAACTCTATCTATATAGTTCTTGTGCATACGTGCAATAAATTTAATGTAAGTGAGCTATAAATTTATAACTAAACAAGTGAAACAAGTAAATTAATTTGAAATATTAATAAATCTAATGTAATTCACTTTGAATGTGTTCATTTTTCCAAAATTTAGAAACTTGTAACTATACATAAATAAATATATAAAATGATCTTAAGTATATAATCCATGTGTAAATCACAAGGGCCAACAAGGTTGAAAGAGTAATAAAATTTACATGTTAAATATATTTATCACAAAGGTCTTACATTCATGGTTACATATCATTTACACACTACCACCTATATGATCTCAAACAACTATTTACAAGTGATGTAGAATACATATTTGGTTACATATCATTTACACAATTACAAATAGATTCAATATAAAGAAAAGGAAAAATGAATTTAAAGTCAGTCTAGGTTTTGTATTGCATATGATTTTATGTATGTGCAAGCAAAGAAAGTGAGCTAGATGATGCTATAAATGGAGTTGAACAAATGAAACCAAATATTCTTGAACTTAAAATAATTTCATGGAACAAATACAATTGAAAATAGATTCAATAAGGATTTAAAATGAATTTTTAACTTGTCAATATAGGTTCTATATTGCATATAAATTTAAATGCAATAAAAGAAAGTGAAAGATGATTCTATAAGTGGAGTTGAACAAATGAAACCAAAGATTCTTGAACTTAATAATTCTATGGAACAAATACAATTGGAAATAGATTCAATATAAGGAAAAGGAAAAATGAATTTAAAGTCAATCTAGGTAACTTTGTATTGCATATGAATTTATGTATGTGCAAGAAAAGAAAGTGAGAGATGATGCTATAAATGGAGTTGAAAAATGAAACAAAAGATTCTTGAACTTAATAATTCCATGGAACAAATACAATTGGAAATATAGAAATTCAATATAAGGAAAAGGAAAAATGAATTTAAAGTCAATCTAGGTTTTGTATTGCATATGAATTTACATGTGTGCAAGAAAATAAAGTGAGATATAGATGATGTTATAAGTGGATTTGAACAAATGAAACCAAATATTATTTAACTTAAGAGAATTCTATGGAGAAAATACAATTGGAACTGGATTCAATAAGGAAAAGGAAACATGATTTTTTAACTTGTCAATCTAGGTTTTGTATTGCATATGAATTTACATGCAAGCAAAGAAAGTGAGAAATGATGTTATAAGTTGACTTGAAAAAATGAAACCAAAGATTAGATTGAACTTAAGAATTACGTGGAACAAATACATTTGGAAATAGATTCAATATAAGGAAAAGGAAAAATGAATTAAAATTCAATCTAGGTTTTGTATTGCATATGAATTTACATGTGCAAGAAATGAAAGTGAGCTAGATGATGCTATAAGTGGAGTTGAACAAATGAAACCAAATATTATTGAACTTAAAAGAATTACATGGAACAAATACAATCAGAAATAAATTCAATAAGGAAAAGGAAAAAATAATATTTAACTTGTCAAAAGAGGTTTTGTATTGCATATGAATTCATGCAAGCAAAGAAAGTGAGAGATGATTTTACTTGTGAAGATTTGTGTTCTTGATCTACACACAAATATATCTAGTGGTATCTAATTATTTTTACTCATGGTTGAACTATCCTTAGACATTTGGACCTTCTTGTGTTCCTAAATGTGTGCATATAGGTCAAACTAGATTGGTTTTATGGGATTTGTGTGCTCAACAAAATAAATTTGTATATCAACATAAAACAAGCTCTTTCTCTTTCTCCTTGTAGTTTAAATATAAATATGTTAAATTAAGGAGTAGATTTAAGATAACTTACATGTTAGAATTTAGACTATATTTATTGAATTTATGTCTAGTTCTGAAAGTTCAATTCTAGTAAGATTGCAAGTATTTTTAATTTCTGATTTTGACATGTAAATTCTAGAGTCTATATTGAATTAGTTGAAGACATTTCATTTTTTTGATTTATGATCAATTGCAATAATTCTTTGCCTTAGTTTTCTCTTAATTTCCACCATATTCCCTTGATTGAAATAGTAAATAATTTAGTCTTTGGGTTATCTTGCATCACCAAGACTTTGTCAAATAGACAGGACAAATAATTTAGTCTATTCTCATGGAATTCCATATTGAAGGATATGCACAAAATGGATTTGTTGAAAATGATTTAGAAAATTTCAAGCAAATACAATACCAAATTCCACAGCCTTTGCAGGCATACTCCCTGCCTGTGCCAAAATGGGAGCATTGAAAAGGGAAAGTGTACTGGTAGAAATGCATGCAAAATGTGGATGCATTGACAAGGCAAGTGAACTGTTTGATCAATCTAGCCTCAAGAAATGTGTTCTCACGGAATGCCATGATTGAAGGATATTCCAAAAATGGATTTGTTGAAAAGGGTTTAGAAAATTTCAAGCAAATGCAATTGGCGGGTGTAAAGCTAAATTTCACAACCTTTTCCAACATCCTCCTTGCCTATGCCAAAATCAAAGCTTTAGAATAGGGTATGGACTTGTGCAATTTCCCTGGTAGACATGTATGTAAAATGTGGAAGCATTAACAAGGTGAGTGGACTATTTGACTAATAGTTGAGCAATAAATGTTTTCTCATGGAATGACATGATTGAAGGATATGCATAAAATAGTTTTGTTGAAAAGGGTTTAGAAACTTTCAAGAAAATGCAATTGGTTGGTGGGTGTAAAGCCAAATTTCAAACCTTTTCCAACATCCTCCCTACCTATGCAAAAATGGGAGATTTGGAGTAGGATATGGACATCAATCAAAGCATAAAGCATATAGGAAATTTGATAGATGTTGTAGTTGAAACTACCCTAGTTGAAATGAATGAAAAATGTGGAAGCATATACAAATTATGCATGTGGAAGAAACTAATAAAATGACCTAGAAGAAAAATTGATGTCATGGAGGGTGGTGGATGCAGTTTTTTTCTCCTTCACCTTAGTATCTTTCACTTGGGTTCACTTTGGTCACTTGGGGTTCACAGTAAAATGAGAAAAAAAGTATCAATTTTAACTGTTAATTTAAAAAAAAAAACCCTAAACAAAGGTGCTCACTCAAACCCCTATTTGAGTGATCACCTTTATTTTATTAATAAAAAATAAATCATTAGGGTGTTCACGTGAACCAAAATTGAAGAGGGGATTCACTCGAACTAGGGATTTCAAGCGAACCATACAAAGGGTTCGTGTGAAGATACTAGTTCAAGCGAACCCCCCATTTTTTTCCCTCACCAATCAATAATTTTCCTTCCTCAAGATAATTGTAACCCACTATTGTGGGATCACATTGTTATTTAATAGATAAAATAAGAGTGGGTAGCCACAAAATTACAAGTTAGAAATGAATTTATCCAAACATCTCCTTCAAATGTTAATTTTCTTAGTTCAGAAGAATATCATGTATTTTCCCAACCAATATATATTTGTAATTTATACACCTTATCTCATTATGTGAAGCTTATAACATAGAAATTCCCTACTTCAACATCCTACCTACATCTATCTACAATAAGATTTATAAAATTGAATCTATCTAACTACAACAAAGAACCACTTAAAATGTAGAGGAGAAATGTATTTAGAATTTAGAAAAAAAATCTACATCATATTGCAGAACTAACTTCCAACTAAATCTTAGTGCATCAATATCATAAAATTTTGATATAGATGGCTAAACCAAAACAACCTAAATTGTTAATTTTCTTAGTGTATCTTGTTGTAGAATATAATTTTTTTTATCCATTCCATATCTCTAAATGATTGTGGTTGTAAATAAGGATGCCTAAATTAGGAGAACACCACCCCAACTCATTATTTGAAGCTTATAAAATCATCAACATCTTATGCTTTTCCTCGACATCCTACCCACATCTATGCACAATTAGATAGATTTATGAAAATAAATTTAACTAACTACAAAAAAGAACCACTTATGACTTGGAAAAGGAGGAACATATTATGAACTCATAAAAGGAGTCTATGGAATAGTGATTTACTAATTTCCAACTAAAGCTCAGGGCATCAATAATAAATTATTTTTATATGTGGACGGTTTAATCAAAACATCCCAAAACCAAAAATACAGTTACAAGCTTACTTTGGTGATAACCCCATGTTGAAGTGTACTTAGATCAAGTACTTTTGCTCAAATGTATAGATATTTTCCTTGTAATTTGTTAGGTATATAATATCACATGATTAGTTGAAAAACCTAGATTGATTTATGAAATAGATTGATTTATGAATATTTTATCAATTAGAAAAAAACATTTAAAATTATTCTCAAATAATAAATTGAGGGCTTTAATGGTTAACAAATATGAATTGGCATTAGAAACTACAATATCAAATTAGATAAGTACAATGTAATTGAGGATGCACCTAATTTAGTGTTATATATCAATCTAAGCATATGAATACATATTCAATTTGGCCATAACATAAGCCCTAACAAAAACAAAAAATGATTTTCTATTGCATTTTTGGTCTTATTATGAGTGACTTATTTTGTTGCTACTAACTAATTTCAAAGCTCAAAATTTGAGATCTCAAATTCGCTAAGTTACCAGTTTAGCAGATTTAGTATAGATTCATTGGAAGAACCATAAGTGGAATGCTTTTGAACTAGTAATAATATTGAATATTGGATTCAAAGGTGAATGAGACTCCCTTTATTGTTATAGAGAAGGAAAAAACTACCAAAACTAACATCTATATAATTTAAAAATATATAAATTCTAAGCTAGTTTTCAAGAAATTTAGTTTAAAATAGAACCAATCAAATAGAAAAGATATTGAATTAAAATTCATGTAGATTGTTCCCTACTTGTAAGAGATGGCCATATCAAAAAGCATGATCAACAATTATTTATGACACATAATGAATGTATCATCCACTCCACCTCAAGATCTTATTTGAAAGCAATAACCAAGATGGAATGGTTTGTTGGTGTAAATAGGTGTTTTATCTATCTAGGTCCTATTTACATTTCAAATTCCACTTAGGTCCTAAGAAGGAATCTTTTTTATTTAAGCATTAGTTGTCACTTATCTTATCTAGTTGAAATTTATTTAATGCTTGTGTCCTAGGTTGTTATAACTTAGTTGTCTCATGTGATAGGATTAAGACACTTTTTGTGATCTTGTCTAATCCTATTTCTCACCTTGCCTATATAAGCAAGGCATCATATGTACATTATCAATATTCATTGTGGTTGTTATTTTGACATTCTTGTACAATTGATTGGTGTCATACCTACATCATCTGAAATATTCTATAGAATATTCCTTTTTAATACTATGTGGTTAGCCAGTTGTATTTTTTGCGATCTTCTACATACATCTCTATCAAATCAGTACCCTATTGGAGGCAGTATGAATCATAAATATCAATAAGATTTTTTTATTTTACTATATAATTTTTATTTTAAAAAATTTCACCATCGACATTAATTATATCCACCGACTGTCTTTATTAATTGCGATTCGGCCATACAATTTTTGTTGGCACCGACCATGCCATGACCTACAGCCGTATGCCACAACCAGTGCTTAAAGTATGGGGGCTATTCCCTAGTGTGGTAAGGCCTATGGCCCACTGCCCCCTATTGACCCACCTCAATAGTGTTGCCATTGGGTGACAATTGTTTTTAAAAACCCTAGTTTTATTTATGGTCAAATGGCATACCAGCTGCCATCCCTAAGGGGGGAGAAATTTTGCACCTTGTTAGTCTATGCAAAGTGCCACTTCTAGGCCTTTTTTTCATTTTCCCATAACTTTTGATCCAGATGGTGAAATTTTTGAAACAAAATATTACCGAAAAATTTGGTGATGTGAATTTTCTAGTGGTATAGGTGTTTTTTTATAATTTTGTTGTTTGGCAACATTTATTGTTGGTTGAAGTCAAATATTGTTTTATGGCTCCCAAGTTCATAACTTTTTCCATGATCTCTAATTTTTTGAGATTCTTGTGGTATTGGAAAGGTATTGAGGAGCTCTACATTGCCATCCATGCACATTTTACTACATCTATCCCAAGTTGATCGTTATTTAATTTTTCTCCAAAGGGTGTTCTAGAGATTACTTGGATGTTTTGACAGTTGGGAGGGTGCAACTTTGATCTCTGCACTTCATTTTAGTTCTAGATCATTTTTCAATTAACTATTTCTTCATAGATTCTAGGGTTGTGCCAGCTTGAGAGTTTTCTAATGTTCTTTGGCATTGGGTCTACTATTTCTTATCATGATTCTGGCCCGAGTCCTTGAGTGACTCTAATATACTTTCTAGCAAACAAAATTATCTTTCCTTTGTTTGTCGAATTAAGGATTTTAATTTTATTCCACAAGTGTGCTTCCCTGGTGTTTCTTTGCAACAATTTATTTGATTATGGGGGGTTGTATGGTCTCTCTTGTCATACTTTGTGTGGATGGAGATTGATTGGATTTGTGATGGATATCATTATTGCATTTATCTCTCTTTTACGAAGGAGTTTTGTCCCACTGGGTTTTCTGCCTTCTCGGTTTGTGAGAAATTGCATTTGCATTTGTACATGGTACCTAATATGACTTAGTAGTTGGGACCCATTATTACATATTTGTGTTATTTGCATAAATACTCCCTAATTTTTACTTAAGGGGGAATGTTGGTGTAAACAGGCTTTTTACCTATTTAGAGCCTATTTACATTGTTAAGTCCACTTAGGTCCTTGGACATAATATTTATAGTTAAGCATTAGTTGTCGCTTATATTATCTAGTTGGAATTCATTGTGGCTATTATTTTGGCATTCTTACATAGGTAAAAACATAAATTCATGTCACATTTTATAAAGGAATCAACCAACAACAAAAAAAAAATTGAACTTTGACTATATACAATTGGTTTTTATGTTTTGAATTTCAAAATGGTGTAAACTAATGAACTGTAGAACTTTTGATGAAGTTTATTCTTATAATTTTTTAATTTAAAAAAAAAATTGTTTTCATTATGTTTTTATCAATTTAAGGATAAATTTTGGAATGCTAAAAATTTCAAAAAAGAGTGACTTCATGGGCCATCAAGAAACAAATTGAAAAAAACTTCATTTTTATCTAGTTTTTTTTTCTCCAAATAGGTAACTTCAATATCTTATGCATGGAAAAAAATTCAAATTTTGATGTATTTTTCTCGTAATAACATTTTGAGTCAAACATGTCAGAATTTGACAGTTTTCATAGGCTGTCAACTATTTTCAAAAAACAAATTATACCCTTTTGAAGAAGACTCTCTCCTCTTCTGCCCCATATAAGTTTTAATTCTTTTTAATATGTTTAATTTTTTTAAAATCTATAATCAACCTCTTTTCATTTTTTTTAACAACCTACTTGCATTATTTTAAAAATAACATATATTAAAAGGGTATGCGTAGGATCATCATGGAAAAAATGGGTCCTTAAGTGGCGATGAAAATTCAAAAAATCAGAGTTAGGCAACTTGACATAAAAATTTGAATAAGTTATCTATATTATTTCAAAAATATATAACAATATAATTTGTAGCAAATTGAATGTAGTTTCTAAACTACTAGGTATATTTTTTTAAAAAATCTACTTGGTGAAAATTTGAAATTTCAATGCAGTAGTACTTCAATTTCAGGGAAAAATAAGAAGTAGGTGTCTATCTAACCACCCTTACCACAATAAAATGATAATATTTTTTTATAATATTTTTGATATAAGTAGAGGTCTCATGTCCCATGTGATGCATAATTTTTTGTAATTTATTTCCAAGTAAATAATTAATTATGATTTTTTTATTACAAATTTAAAAAAATATAAAAAATCGTATGTCTAACCACCTTAACTTGGTCAAAACTTCATGAAATTCATTTTTCTTAATCTTATAGTATGTGAAGCATGGAATGTGACACATGTTTCAGATTCAAAAAATGTGATACCGTTTGAAAGCTATAGATGTTTTTCAATCAGCTTATCAATTAGGACTTTAGTCATAATTCAAATAGAAAATCAATAATAATTATTTATCAAATTCAAAGTAAAGCATAATTTATATTGGTGGAAAGTTGAGAATCTCCTTTACAAATAATTTTTCGTTTCATCAATTTTGAGTAAAAAAAGTCGCCAGTCACATGGGCCATCATACCACTTATATGTCACCACTTTTTGGCCCATCATGATCCTAAACATACTCAAAACTAATCAAACTATTAAAAAATATATATATTTAGATTCACCACTCTGAGCTCTACAAAAGGGTCTTTTGTTTGTAGAAAAAAAATTCTAACTGGAGAAAAATTCTGCCAAAGTTGAATGTTTCAAAAAAATTTGAAAAAAGGTGAGTTGGCTACCAACTAGACATGTTCGGTCGAAACTTGCTCAGCCAACAGTTACTTGGCCGAAAATGGTTGATATATATATTTTTTGTTTAAAATTTTCAACTCAAGAAAATTCAATAAAATACATATTTCGACCAAGGAAGCCTTATTTTGACTAAGGAAGGCTTATTTTGACAAAATGAGGTTTATTTCAACAATTGGGCGAGTGCATGGAAATGGGTAGCAATTTCGTGGACACCCCCTAAAAAAATATTTGGAAAACCAGAACGCGAGCATGTTATAACACGCTCGCGTTATGGCTCGTTATGTCGAGCTTGAGGCTTGACAACTAAAAACCAATAATGCGAGCACGTTATAACACGCTCGCGTTATTGATTGTTAAAAGCAAAAAACTAAATGCAAATCTCTCACTAAGATTTCAACTGGTTTTTTTTTGCAGCCGTGGCCAAAACCACCACAATTTTGCGCTCACGTTCTAGGAGGAGAATTTCAACAAATTTATTCACCAACAATCCCTATTTCTTTGTAACAATGGCACCACGACGACGAGGAGTTGTGAGAGGTAAGGATTCTATGGTTTTTTTTTTGGAGTAGTTAGTTTTAGGTTGAATTTGATATCTATTTGTTTGAATTTTTAGGAGATGCAAATCAACCTGCAAACCCTCAAAATCCTCAAAAGGAGGACCAACCAAATCCTCAAGATCAAAATCAACCACGACATCAACCTCCTCCACTGATGACTCAAACCCCTCCTGGCACTCCACAAAATTTAATGAGTGAAATTGAGAACAACAAAAACAAAATTGAGGATTTGTAGGTTGATTGATCCAAATGGTTCAACCATAGAAATAATGACCCTAGAAAATTCATTAAAAGATATGTTAAAAAATGTAGATTCAATTAGCAAACAAATAACTGGATGGCAAGATAGGAGGCAGGTGGCTAGGGATTATTATGCCAATAAACTATCATACAAGGATGTGAAGGATTTAAAAATTACAAAAGGTGATTTGTGCTCATTATTCACCGACCCACGCACAAATCAAAATCTTACCCTCAATGCGAAGAGTTTTCATATCCATTGGTGCCACCACCAATAGATTAGGGACCAGTTTTATGATAGGTGGTACATGGTCTTCGATTACCCACCGTGCAACAATTGCGAGGTCCCGCAATATTTCCTTAGGAAACTATATAGTGATTTCATATTGAACAAAATCCCAAATTATTTTGATATGAGAGATTTCTAGGGGAGAGGCGGGGGGTCAACTCAGGATAGACCTGGTGCACAGCTAGATCCTACGCAGCAAGGTAGATGAGATCTCGCTAGGCCACCTTGTGAGTACATTGTTATGCATTCCGTCGTGAAGGAAAGTGTTGACGTAGAGACATTGCAGGCAATCAACACTTTGATCCAGAGTTTCATCCATCATACTAGCCCTATTCTACAGTGCCATCCAGGGGAGTCTTCGAGTGGTGGCCTTCGAACACATGTGTGTCAATCTTGTGGGGCTACTTGTTCATAGGACCCCACCGACACTCAAGAGACTAGTACACAAGATCCATCTGCAACTATGGAGATGGAGAGGGAAACTGACATTTTGCATGAGGCACATGGCATTGATAGTCAAGTAAAAGTTAGTGCATGTGTTCATTGAATTTAATTTATTAAATTTCGATTTTGAAATGCAAGATTAATTAAAAATGTTTTATGATTTTAATAAAATTGCAGGGTCACAGTGTTGAGACTAGATACATCGGCCTCCCACCAACCTATTTCTGCAGTACACCTATCGCTAGAGTATATAACTAGTAAACAATTATAAATTTATTGCATGTTAATAACATTGTTTTACGAATGGTAATTTAATATGCGATTTTGGATGTTGAACAAACTAATATTGGAGGTTTTGATAGAACACTTCCCAGTGGGGGTGGATTTACTCAAACCTTCATGTAGGTAATAGAATAGAGAGTTTAACTAATGAATCAAGTACTTAATAGATTTGTGTAGTTTATATGCACATCATTGATTATGTTGAATATTTTGTTGTTTTATTTTTAGTTTTTGCGAGACAATACACCTCTGAATGTGACGAGGGAAATGGATATTGGTGTGACATCTGCTATACAATTCTTGATGGCTCTGACAAAAGAGGTATGAGGAAAATTAGTAAATTTCAATTTACATTTGTTGTTATAGATGTTAGTTAGTGAAAAATCAAAAAAATTATTGATTCACGTAGTTTAATTTCTATTTGTATGGTTTATATGGGGCTTGAGCACACCTAAGCATGGACGTGAGAATATTTCCTTCATGGAGAGAGATCGTGAGATGGTTGTGTAGACATCTAAATTTGATCGCTTCCATATGATTAAAATCATCTACTTTATTCATCTATTTCATTAATAGTGATTAAATAATTTATTTAATCATTATTTTATTTTTTGTCTAAGGTTTCCAAAGTATGTAATTAAATAATTAAATACTTTACCTTACACCTTTTCTTCTCTAAATTAAATAAATAAGACAATTTATTTAATTTAGTCACTTAATTTTTTTGATTAAAAATCAAATTTTAATCCCTCTTTTTCTCTCTCCTTGTCACATTCTCCATAACCCTCTTTTAATCCAGATTAAATTAATTAATCTGTGATTAAGATGTGCATCACTTAATCTTGATTAAGTGTCACATCTTCCATAATTTTCCACTTGCCTCCAATCTCTCATTAATTATCTTAATCCTGTGTTTGCACAACCTTAATCAAAATCATTAGCCACATTTAACTTACCTTTTCTCGTCAACCTTCCCACTTACTATTTTTAGCCTGGACTCTCTTTTCCATGTGAATTTTTAATTCACATTTATTTTCCCAAAGCTCCTCTCTTCGCCATGTGAATTTTTAATTCACTTTTGTCTTTCCAAGGTCTTCCATATCCCCTATGCAAGATTCTAGAAGGCTTGACTTGTCACTTTACATGTGCCAAGGACTTCCAGAACCTTGGACTTGTCACATCACCCACATGTGACAAATCTCCAGCTTTTTGGAGACCCTCTTTTACCCAATAAACTCTCCAATGAATGTAAATTTTTAATTTGCATTTATTCTTCCAACCACTTCCTCTTTTCCCATGGCGATTTTTGAGGAATTCTAAAATCTCTAAAATATATTTTTCATCCTCATTTGGGGACAAGAAGTTCCTTTTTGAAAAAAAACTCTCATCCCCCAAGGTACCTCAAAGGTACTTGTCCTTCATCCACCTCATGTAATTCTCTTCCACCTCATTTCCACATCATTTCACCCTAAGACAACTCACGTTCCACATGTCAAAATGTGAGGGCTTGTGAGTCCTCAACTCACCATAGCCCTTCATCTTGATCTTGTTGGATCAATCTCAACCATTGAATTCTCTAGAGAATTCCAATTATCCTATAAATACCCCCTCATTTCTCTCATTTTGGGGATCAAGTCTTTTGCTACCAAACTCTTGTCAATTTTCCATTTGAACTCTCATCTCATAATCATCACATCCTCATCCACTTTGCATATCATTTTGCATATTCAACATATCTTGTCATCCAAAGAGCACACAACTCTTCAAGATCAAGGGCCAACCAAGGAAAGAGCAGCATAGAAGGTATAACAAACAACATTCAATTTGTTTTATCTTACTTCCATGTTATCCTTTTTCTTAGGCTAATCATTGAGATGCCCTTTTATCTTCTTATTTCCTCTTGTTGCATTATTAGTTTTTATCTAGCATCTCACATTAAGACTTGAAATTTTATTAGGATTAAATTTCTAGCATGCCCAGTGGGACCCACAAAAGGGTTTCTTTATTTTATGTTTGCTATTGTTTAGCTTGTTTGTAGATTCAGGTTGCAAAGGGGCAGATTTTCCCTCTTGAGTGCTGCAGAGGGTCGGATAAGCCCTCACGATCTGACGTTTCTGACAATTTTTACTACAGAAGTGCGGATACACCCCCATAGTTCAATGTTTTTATTAACTATTTTCTGCAGAAGTACGGATACGCCCCCGCAGTTCAACGTTTTTCTTAATTGTTTTCTGCAGAAGTGCGGATACGCCCCCGCTGTTCAACGTTTTTCTTAACTATTTTCTGCAGAAGTGCGGATACCCCTCCGCAGTTCAACATTTTTCTTAACTGTTTTCTACAGAAGTGCAAATACGCCCCCGCTGTTCAATGTTTTTCTTAACTATTTTCTACAGAAGTGTGGATACGCCCTCAGAGTTCAATGTTTTTCTTAACGATTTTCTATAGAAGTGCGGATATGCCCCCACTGTTCAACATTTTTCTTAACTGTTTTCTACAGAAGTGCAGATATGCCCCCGCAGTTCAACATTTTTCTTAACGATTTTTTGCAGAAGTGCAGATACACCCCCACTGTTTAACGTTTTTCTTAACTATTTTCTACAGAAGTGCAGATACGCCCCCACTGTTCAACATTTTCTTAACTGTTTTCTACAGAAGTGCGGATACACCCGCGCAGTTCAACATTTTTCTTAATGATTTTCTGCAGAAGTGTGGATACGCCCCCATTGTTCAACGTTTTTCTTAATTGTTTTATGTAGAAGTGCGGATACGCCCCTACTGTTTAACATTTTTCTTAACTATTTTCTACAGAAGTGCAGATACGCCTCCACTGTTCAACGTTTTTCTTAACTTTTTTCTATAGAAGTGCGGATACGCCCCCGCTATTCAACGTTTTTCTTAACTGTTTTCTGCAGAATTGCGGATACGCCCCCACTGTTCAACATTTTTCTTAACTGTTTTCTGTAGAAGTGCGGATACACCCTTGCTGTTCAATGTTTTTCTTAACTTTTTTCTACAGAAGTGCGGATATGCCCCCACAGTTCAACATTTTTCTTAATGATTTTCTAGAGAAGTGCAGATATGCCCCCACTGTTCAACGTTTTTCTTAACTATTTTCTGCAGAAGTGCGGATACGCCCTCATGATCCGACATTTTTTTCTTACTGTTTGCTATAGAGGGGCAGATTTGCCGGCTCGATTCAACATTTTTCACTACAGAGGGGTAGATTTGCCCTTAACAACACATTCGGGAAGGTAAAAAAGTGCATTTCAACTTCGTTTTTGTCCCTTTCTTTTGTTGTTTTGTGCTCTGATCCTCTAACCCTATTTATTGGTGGGTGAAGTCAGATTTCTTGCTAATATCTTAAGTGTTTTGCTGAAAATCACAAAGAAAAAGAAATAAAACAACTAACATTTTCTTGCAGGGCCTTTGTTTTATTCTGATTTTTGAAGTCTTTCCTTACTGCTTTATCTATTTACTTAGTATAAGTAGGGGAAAGTAACATTTGCTGCTTGCTGTGTATGTTTTATTTATTTTACCCTAAGGGGGCATTAGTTTGTTTTCACCTTCCTCCTTTGCACTTTGTGCGGATTCGAAGGGGGTAGTTGGAAACGATTAGTGTCTTCTTCTTAGCAAGACCTACTTGGGGATTTCATCACCCCAAGGGACGATCCCAACCACACGTATCGGCGAGGTATATAAAGGGGGGAGAGCCAAAACTGTACCCCAATCTAGCTGCGTCATAATTGGTGGAGTGTCGAAGCTAGGGTGATACCTAGATAGACGTGAAGAGTTGGTCTAATTCTTTCAGTATCTCATTGGGGTTCCCGACTCACGCATGTGATGGACTGGTGTTCATGGTTTGTGCCTCACATACCGAGCGTATATCGAGGACTCCCTAGAAACTTTGTTCATCCTAGAGTAAGACCTTTGCTGGCCATACCCCTTAACACTAATTATAGAATTGTGCTTCTTCATAGTGTCTTTCTGTGAAAAACTAACAAATTTTGATAAGTCAAACCATCATTGAATCATCTTAAGTCCTTGCCAAAATCCCTCATCCAAACCAAGTTGCTATTTTTTTGCAGAGGGGCGAACTTGCCCCCCTGTTTCAACATTTTCCACTGCAGAGGGGCGAACTTGCCCCCTGTTTCAACATTTTCCACTGCAGAGGGGTGAACTTGCCCCCCTATTTCAGCATTTTCCACTGCAAAGGGGTGAACTTTCCCCCCTGTTTCAACATTTTTTACTGCACAAGTGCGGATACGCCCCTACGATCCAACGTTTCTGACAATTTTTACTACAGAAGTGCGGATACGCCCCGCTGAATGGACGGTTTCATCCATCTGACCATTCCAAACCTCCTTTTAACCACCCCAAGTCTCCTTTTGACCATTTGATCGTCCTAAACATTCATCTATCCAAATCTAGGATCATCCAAATCTAATCAAAATCCCATCATCCAATCCAAATCATCAAATTGATACATCATCAATTGATCCAAACAAATTCAATCAATTCAATCCTCGTCTACATCATCAAATTGATCCATCCACCAATCCTCAACCAAATCATCAAATCATCCAATTGATACATCATCAAATCATCCATTCCAATTATCAATTTTGAAGGTTGACTTTTGTGCAAAAACTTCTGGAGGCCATAACTTTTGACTCGGATGTGGGTTTTGGCTGAAATTTTACGGGTGGTTGCGTTATGAGTTGGCATGTGGATTTCCAACCTATCTAGCATACGTTGGACCCTTGTTAGCACATTTTTGAACCCCCAAAGTTTCATCTTGACCCTCAAAATCACAATTTAGTGTTTTTTTCCAGTATTTGAAAAAACACTTTCATTAATAACTCTGAATCAATATCTCAGATTTGTTATGTTAGTGGACAATTCATCCTATCTTAGTATTGGGTATTTTTTGGAAAAAACTTGGACTTTCAAATGTATTCCTATAAAGTTTTCTAAAATGGCAAAATTTGACAATTTTTAAAAATTGCCAAATTTGGCAAAAATCTGATTGTCAACACCTTACGTCCTCTAGTTAAAACCCATGATCTTGGTTTCAAATCAATCCTATCATATCTTCTGATACAATCCCAATCTAAGCTCCAATCCAGTTCTAATATGAGTGTTAATCCCATCATCCTAATCTGAGCTTTTATTTAATCCCAATCTGAGCCTTCATCTAATCCCCATATCAGCTTTCAATCCATCCTAGTTCTCTATCCATCATCTATTCTTTCTTTCTAATATGTATCCATCATGAATCCTTATCCCCCTCTCACACAACCAATAATAGTAAAGAGGAATCCTAATTACGTTGATGATGATAATGAAAATCTTATTGATCATGAAGATTGTTATATAGATCCCCTTAACGCTATCGTTGCTAGCAAGATATCTCCATCCGCCTTCCAAAATCCCACTACTTCTTTGAACTATCTCACCATACCTTCATTCGCATCTAATAATGGTCCTTATGCTACCCTTGACAAGGGATATCCAACATCCTCACCATCGACATATTCATCATGTCCTCCCTTTCAACCTCTATCCTATCCAACATCCACGTCCTCTTATCCTCATCATCATCAACAATCCCAATACCTCTACCTTAATCCCTCATCCCAATCTTCTCATCCTAATCCAACACTCACACCTTCCTATCACAATCCCTCATCCCAATATTCCTCCTATCTTAATCCACCATCTCAATCCTCTCATCCTAATCTAGCATCCATATCCTCCTATGCCAACTCACCATACATGTCTTCCTATGGTGGTCCACCACCTCAATCTTCCCATCCTAATCCAAAATCCACACCTTCCTATCATAATCCCCCATCCCAATATCCTTACATTGATTCCACATCTCCCCATTCTAATCCTTCATCTACATCTTCCTACTATCACCCACCATCCCAATCTCCCCAACCTACTCCAACATCTACATTCCCCTATCTTCATTCATCATACACATCCTCTCACATCACTCCCCCTTTCACCACATTATATCTTAATCCTCCATCTAAACATAACCCACCTCCAACCACTCATAGTCCTCCATCTAGTCCCATCCACTCATCTAATCCTCCAATCCCTAACCCTATTCGTTCATCTCCTCCTAGTCCTCCATCTAGTCCCATCCACTCATCTAATCATAATCCTCCATCTCCTCCTAGTTCTACATCTAATCCTCATCCACCCATCCAATCATCTAACCCACCAATCCATAACTCTAATCCTCCAATCCCTAATCCTAATCCTTCATCTCTTCCTAGTCCATCCAATCCCATCCCCACATCTAATCCTAATCCTAATCCTAATCCACCAATTCCTAATCCTCATCCTCCATCTCCTCATAGTCCTACATCCAATCCCACATCCACATCTAATCCTAATCCTCCATCTCCTCCTAGTCCTACATCCAATCCCATCCTTTCATCTAATCATAATCCTCCATCTCCTCCAACCACTTCTAGTTCTCCATCTAGTTCCATCCACTCATCTAATCATAATCCTCCATCTCCTCCTAGTCTTACATCCACTCATCTAATCATAATCCTCCATCTCCTCCTAGTCCTACATCCACTCATCTAATCATAATCCTCCATCTCCTCCTAGTCCTCCATCCATTCCCATCCCTTCATCTAATCTTAATCCTCCATCTACTCCTCGTACTCCATCCAATCACATCCCCACGTCTAATCCTAATCCACCAATCCCTAATCCTAATCCTCCATCCATCCCTGATCCTCCATTCATTCCCATCACTCTACCTAATCCTACATCTCTTCCAAATTTCACCCAAGGAATCATGACAGAAGAGACACCATGCCCTCCCACTCTATCATGTACTGTCACTAATGATGAGGCCCTCCTCCATCCTACACCATGCCCTCCCACTCCATCATGTATTGTCACTAATGATGAGGCCCTCCTCCACCCTACACCATGCCCTCCCACTCCATCATGTACTATCACTAGTGATGAGGCCCTCCTCCATCCTAGACCTATCCCTCCCATCACCATTCCTAACATTGTCCAAATGGTTGAGCTGGTCAAACCCATCACATCCATTAAATCCCCATCTTCTACTCCTAGATCCACCAAATCCATTAAAGACATCCAATCCCCTCCTCCTAGTCCTAATATTCACAAACTTCAATCCTATAACCTTCACGAATCCTCCATCCTCCTATCTCCCCCAATTGAGGCGTCCCTCCAACACTCTTCCATCATCATACATCCCACACAAGATGATTCATGCCAAGAGCTTGATCTAAAACATACAAGCATATCCCCTTCTCCAAATCAAGATCCTCCCATCCCATCCATTACATCCCAAGATCATAATCCCCCATCCATCCCATCTCATGATTCATATCCTCAACCAAGTCATGATCATATCCTCCCTTCCACCCCATCTCAAGATCACACTAGCTCATCCACTCCATCTCATGAGCCCTTATCATCCACTACCATAAATCTAGATCCCATCATATTCCCAAATTCCTCTCATGATCCCTTATCACTCATTCCTCCTAATGCAACTATCCCCTTATCTCCATCACATGATCCTTCACTGCCAATCCCAACACCACTTTTGTACCACCTTGGTTGCATTACACTTATTCATGGTGGCCTTCTTATAGAAGCAAAACAAAGTATAGGTACTACCTTTCCTCCTCCACCTGCTAACACACTCGCATCATGCTTCCAAAAGAATAAGAATCCTACCATAAATCACATGCTAGAAAACATGAGCTATCAAGGAAAAGGTTTAGGCCTTCATGAGCAAGGAATGTTAGATCCCATTCAAGTAAAAGAACATCCAGGCACACATGGTCTTGGATATATCTCCCAAAACATGCACTCTAAAGATGTTGGTACAACCTCCGTACATCCTAAATGATCCTCTTCTAAAGGAACAAGAGGTACTTTCCATCATTCTACCAAGTCATTTGCCGCCATCCCCCCTCCTCCATCATATTACCTCAAAACAACCATCCATCTTCCTCCCTCATCCTCTAAATCCATTTTGGGTCCTTATGTCCCTCTATCCATCATTTCTCACCCTCCATGTACTATGGTTTCTTATATCCCTCCATCAAACCCCACACATCCTCCATATACACAGTCTATATTGGGTCCTTATATCCCAAAATCACCCCCTCCATCTTATCCTATTCCTCCTTTCATTCATCCACCCCCTTACCCTCATACACAACATAAAAATCCTACCTTCATAACTCCTAATCAGGATCAACAAAGGCACATACTTACACACTCTCCATCTACACGTAATCCCTATAACCCTACCTCCATCGCTCCCCATCACCTATCTCCTTGCATCTATCCCCTTGCTACTAAAAGAACTTTGGATGCCAAAGAGAAAATATATTAATCTAAATGTCCAAATGAATCTAAAGCTCCTAATGTCCCCTTCAAAATACATGTTGCAAAATCTAAAATAAATCCAAAATGCCACAAAGGCCCACCAAAGAAAAAAGGTACAATACCTTCACATGAAAAATCCATGACAACATCCAAAGTTGCTATGCCCAAAGCTAATAATTCACATCCTCCATCTCCTAAATCTTTTTTGGGTCCTTATGTCCCAAACTTCACTATCCCAATGCCTCCATTATCACCACATTCTCCAACCAACAACCCTCCTCTCATTTCACATCCACCACATGTGCCAATGTTGGTCCTGAACACCTTCCCCTATCACACAACCCCTCCATCATTTCATCCATACACTTTTCAACACCCCATCCACTATCCCCCCTATTTCCCCCATCCAACCCCTTTGATTCATCCTCTTGCATAATTCATTTCTTCTACTAAGGTTGTACCAACATCCACTAGTCACTTTAGACATGGGATCTTATTATCTCATATGGAACTTGATGCTTGAGTCCTTCATCCATCTCCTTATCAAATATCCTCGAAATCCACATATTCATATCCCTATCTTGTTCATCCACATCGTAGTCCAAAAAATACCAAAAAATCAAAATACAAAAATACAAAAAAATAAAAAAATAAAAAAAATAAATCAATAAGTAAAATAGTAAAGAGAAAATCATTTGTCCAATGGTGAAAACTTGGCAAACAAGCGCCCAAGATAAGTACCATGATGAAAACCTAGCAAACAGGCATCATGTGTAAATTCCCCATCTAGTCTTCTTCCATGATTGGGGGCAACATCCACTTATGCATTCCTTTCCTCCATCTCCTACATCTGCCTATCTTCCGCATCCTATCCATCCTATCCCATTTATCCCACTCCCTCCATCTTCTTTGCGATCTTGATAAATATAGGGGCAAACCTATATACATGCTTTGGACACCTCTTAGCATATATTCCCCTCATCCATACACTATCATATTCCTTATCCACCTCTCTCTATCTTCAATTATCCGTGCATCCTATCCACCTCTCTCTATGTTCCATTGTCCATGCATCCTATCCACCTTTATCTATCTTCCATTGCCCATCTCACTCCCTTATCCACCCATCTTGCTATCCCTCTTGCCTCATCATGCGTGACACATCTAGAGTGGGGGCATCTCCTTATTTGCAATTGGGTCCTTGGAGACATCGTCCATCCATTTCGCCAAGTAATCCTCTCCATCTCCCCATCTTGCCCATCCTTACCTCCCCATCCATTTATCCATCCAATAATCCATTCCATCCTTCCAATCCTTCTATCCACCTATCCTCACATCTTTCTATCTCCCCATTTTTATCCATCCATTCATTTACTTCTTTTTCCTCCTATCTCATAATCCCTTGTCATTGGTATCTAGCTATAGGATACCCTCATGAAATCCAATGCCATTATATCTCACTATCATCATTCCTATATATTTCTCACATCTTTCCAATCTTCATCACTCTTCTATCCATCATCTATCCACCTATCCTAGCATCTTCTTATCCATCCATCCATTTCCCTCTATCATCCCTTGTCATTGGTATCTAGCTCTAGGCTACCCGCATGCACTCCGATGCCATTCACATCCTAATTCATTCCTCCTATCTATTTCCCACATCTTTCTGATATATTATCACTCTTCATCATTCATCTATACATCCTCTCATCCTCCCAATTCATCTTCTACTAATCTAGATCACTATCCCATCCCCGAGCTTCACATATCCACCATCCCATCCACACGGCCTATCTTGTCTCATCATATCACCATCCTTCATGTGTCTTCTCATCATGGTCATTCCATCTTTTCTCTTTAGCCTTGTGTCGAACTACGTTGCACGTGCACTTTCACGTAGGAAAGGTCGATCATTTGATCCACCCCTGTGGTTCTGCCTTTTGTCTGTCTTATCCTTTTCCATTGTCTATCTTTGGCCTTGTGTCGAACTACATTGCCCTTGTGCTTTCACATAGGAAATGCCAATCATTTGATCTGCCCTCTGGGCGTTTGTCCATCTAGTCTTTGTCATCCATCTAGGTCTTCATTGTCCTCTTTCCGCTTTTATCCATGGTATTTTATCGAACTACGAGGGCTCTGCGCTTTCACATAGGCAAGGTTAATCTTTGATCAACCCTCGAGCCCCAAGGTCTTTAGGGCGTGTTAGTCCTGTTGTCTTATCATCTTTTTGTGTCATCAAGTATGTCCCTACCCTAGCTAGTGCGTACAAACAAAGGTCATCTGTATCACAAGATCCAATCGATTTTTGATATCTTGTGTCATATCAATCTTTTAGTTTACTATCCATCATTGGTCTCAATAGAATTTATCCTTCCTAACATACCTCATCAACCCCATCCATCATCTTGATCCTATGGCAAAGGACACTTGAAATTGATTATGATCTTTTGATGCTTTTGACTTTTTTTTATCATTTGAGCTCCCTATCATCACTTGTCCTGGTTGCCTTGATCAATTATATCATGGTGTGCTTTGACTAGTCAACATAGGGGCATATCTTGCTCATTTATTTGTTTTTGTCTTCTTGGTTGTCCCACGTAGTAGCCACCAAGATCCCCGAGGTCTTGTGTTATGTTGGGGCATCCTTTTGTTCTTGTGCTTATTCCAATACATGGCCCGACCAAAGTCATCACGACTTTGGGGTGTTGGGATAGCCTTCTTATTTTTTGTGTTTGTTTTATGCATTAGACACTAATTCATCTTGGTTTACATACCCTGATGTCCGGTGTCTTATGTTATAGAAAAAATCAGTGCTCTAAGGATAGAAAATTGCATTAGGATTGCATTTCATTTTCCATTCCATCATCTTGCATATCTCCCCCATCCTCATCCATTCAAATAATCTAATCACACTCTTGGTCTTAGCCTTGCTACAAGCCTTGATCCAATCATCCTCATCATCATCATCATCATCATCCTTATCATTTGTGGGATGTATCCTTCCCTATCCTTGTGTTGTTTTATGTATCCTTCCCTATCATTGTGTTGTTTTGGTATGTATCATTCTCTTGTCAAAAACACTCATCCTCATCCTCATCCAGATGTATCCTCCCCTATCCTTGTGTTGTTTTGGGATGTATCATTCCCTCGTCAACAACACTCATCCTCATCCTCATCAAGATGTATCCTTCCCTATCCTTGTATTATTTTGGGATCTATCATGTCCTCATCAACAACACTCCATCGACCATCCGCCCAACCTGGCTTGTACCTGGACTGGGGCAACATCACATTTTTCCTTGAATTCATTTGTGCTCACCTTTATCTCCCATCACTTATCATCATTTTTTGTTTCATCACTTTACATTTTCATTTTCATATCCCCTCTCATCTCTCATCCTCTCCCCCATCTCTTCCTCCTTTATCACTTGCCTAACTTTTTGCCCTCTTTCCAACCATACCATCCATTTCTTCCTATCGAGATATCATTTGGGACCCTTCTTTTTCCCCTTCACCCTCTCGAGGGGGCATACCCTTCACATTTACCAATTTTCCCTTCCATAGTCATTCCCTTGCAGGATTGGGGCATCTTCATCCATTCCCCCACTAATGGGACATCTCAGGTCCTCCTCCCCATGCTGGGGCATCATTTTCCAGTTACTTTCTCTATAGAGTCATCTGCATTTTCTTTTCTTTGAAGCACGGTTATTCTAACGGTACTTCGAAGAGGGGCAAAATGTAGACATCTAAATTTGATCACTTCCATATGATCAAAATCATCTACTTTATTCATCTATTTCATTAATAGTGATTAAATAATTTATTTAATCATTATTTTATTTTCTGCCTAAGGTTCCCAAAGTATGTAATTAAATAATTAAATACTTTACCTAACACCTTTTCTTCTCTAAATTAAATAAATAAGACAATTTATTTAATTTAGTCACTTAACTTTTTTGATTAAAAACCAACTTTTAATCCCTCTTTTTCTCTCTCCTTGTCACATTCTCCATAACCCTCTTTTAATCCAGATTAAATTAATTAATTTGTGATTAAGATGTGCATCACTTAATCTTGATTAAGTGTCACATCCTCCATAATCTCCCACTTGCCTCTAATCTCTCATTAATTATCTTAATCTTGTGTTTGCACAACCTTAATCAAAATCATTAGCCACATTTAGCTTACCTTTTCTAGTCAACCTTCCCACTTACCTTTTTTAGCCTGGACTCTCTTTCCCATGTGAATTTTAATTCACATTTATTTTCTCAAAGCTCCTCTCTTCCCCATGTGAATTTTTAATTCACTTTTATCTTTCCAAGGTCTTCCCCATCCCCCATGCAAGATTCTAGAAGGCTTGACTTGTCAATTTACATGTGCCAAGGACTTCTAGAACCTTGGACTTGTCACATCACCCACTTGTGAAAAATATCCAGCTTTTTGGAGACCCTCTTTTACCCAATAAACTCTCCAATGAATGTAAATTTTTAATTTGCATTTATTCTTCCAACCACTTCCCCTTTTCCCATGGAGATTTTTGAGGAATTCTAAAATCTCTCAAATATTTTTGTCATCCTCATTTGGGGACAAGAAGTTTCTTTTTGAAGAAATCTTCTCATCCCCCAAGGTACCTCAAAGGTACTTGTCCTTCATCTGCCTCATGTACTTCTCTTCCCCCTCACGTACTTCTCTTCCACCTCATTCCCACATCATTCCACCCTAAGACATCTGACATTCCACATGTCAAGATGTGAGGGCTTGTGAGTCCTCAAATCACCATAGCCCTTCATCTTGATCTTGTTGGATCAATCTCAACCGTTGAATTCTCTAGAGAATTCCAATTATCCTATAAATACCCTCTCATTTCTCTCATTTTGGGGATCAAATCTTTTGCTACCAAACTCTTGTCAATTTTCCATTTGAACTCTCATCTCATAATCATCACATCCTCATCCACTTTGCATATCATTTTGCATATTCAACATAGCTTGTCATCCAAGGAGCACACAACTCTTCAAGATCAAGAGCCAACTAAGGAAAGAGTAGCATAGAAGGTATAACAAACAACATTCAATTTGTTTTATCTTGCTTCCATGTTATCCATTTTCTTAGGCTAATCATTGAGGTGCCCTTTTATCTTGTTATTTCCTCTTGTTTCATTATTGGTTTTTATCTAGCATCTCACATTAGGACTTGACATGTTATTAGGATCATAGGTTGTAAGTGATTATTTTGTCAAATATATCATTTTTATAATGTAATTTCTATATATTAATGTCTTTACTTCTTATTGTAACATTTAAAACTTCACCATGAACTAAACCGTAGGAGGAGTAGCAAGAGCACTCCACGAGCACAAAAAAAATGAGTGATAGACCTATCACCATCTGAGCAAAAAGGAAAGGGAAATATTTTATTTCCAGGGCATGGAGAGCAATGACTTTTGATTCCAGAGTCCTTTATTTTATGCCTACATGGTAGTTTTGTACATATTTTTTATTGGACATATTTGACATTGTATGCCTATATGGCATTATCATAAGCCTATATGGATATTTTGTAAATATATTTCATACTTATATCGAAATATATTGATGTATGCCTACCTAGCTATTTGGTTAATACAAATATATTTTATCGATGCCTATCCATATTTGCATTCTAAATTGATGGTTCAATAGTTATGTGTTACGTGTATTCAAGGTAATTTCTATGTTAATACAAATATCTTTTATCGATACTTATACTTATGTGATTGATGTATGTTTGTGTATGGGATCATAGTAATTTCTATTTGATGATGTTATTGTGTCTTTAAGGTTTATTTATTAAAGGGTGCATCAAACAAGTTTAAAATCCTTAAAAATCTTTGAATTTCTTAGGTTTTTCTATTTGTCGAGTCTGGGCTCCGAGCCCGAGTCCAAGTCAAAATTTGGCTTGTCAAGTTCGAAGAGAGTCCAAGTCTTGTAACACTAGTGTGAACACATCGAGGAATAATGTATATGTTGATGAAGAGAGAACCCATCCTTGTTTCCAAACAAACCATGGTATAGATATGGGTGGTCGAGATAAAACATCACTCTTCTGGATAGTTCAAACCATAATCTTTCATGGCTGTGAACACACCTTCATTATGTGTGTTCTTGATCCTACTGAAGAAATGGTGGAACATGTTGCAGATCAAATATTGCAACCCTAAGTCCACAAGAACGTTACTTGTCCCAATTTCTGCAAATTTCTTTAAGATGTTCATCCTTATTGAGTAATGCCAACCACTATCATTGGTTTCCATGCTTCTAATGGAACTGGCTAGGAGGTTCATTCGCTTTAATACCACTATAATGAATTGAGTTTTGGATCAATAGATTATTTATTTATTTATTATTGGATTAACAAAGGTTGTCATCCAATATTATTAAGATAGATAACGGAGTCCCCAAATTATAAATGAAATAAATTTTGAATATGAAATCTAACTCAAGTATTAATTTGATAATGGAAATTTGATAAATAAATATAATAGTTGTTTCTAATTAATCAATTAAAATCATGTGCTAGATTTGAATATAAATCTACCTATCATTGATATATAGGCCTTGAGAATTGGGATGCCTTTCCTGATCGATACTTTGTACTCATGCATCTAAATTTGAGTCCTTTCTGGATGATATGCTTGAAACGTATACTCCCATATTATAATTTTTTTCTCATATAGACCAATCCCACACTAGGTAATTCAATAATAAAAATAAGTCCGCAAATTGATTACCCTAATCTTCCCTTCTTATTCTCTTTTATAATCGAAAACTACACAATTGAATCCTGATAGCAATATCATAATTTGACACATTGTAGAAAATACCTCCTACTTATCAATTGATGAGCTAAAGGGGCTCTATAATGAATGTTTTATAAGGCACAACACTTGCTGAAGGTTTTGCAAATGGGATTGCAAGCTAAGTAGGCTTAACCTTAGGAAAAAAACTTTGTGGTTAAGCGCTTGAGCTGGAGTAGTACTGGGATGGGTGACCTCCTAGGAAGGCCTAGTGCCTCACCTCTATGAGCATCACCTACATGAAATGAGTGCTAAGTGGGCCATTCATTATCATGAGAGATGGGTTCTTGTCAACTCAACCCTCTTTCAATCCATGTCAACCTTGGGACCGTACAGGAAGCTGGGGGTTGTACCAAGTACAGGATCAACAAGTTTGTATTAAAAATCTAAAAAACAGAGAACAGTGTGAATAATTCTTATCTTATCTTCTTCAAAAGTTCATCAACAACCTCCATTCGAGCCTCTCAAGGATTTACATAGTGTTTTACACCCTTGTCTAACTGATCCACGCCCTCAACTAACTATAAAAAAAAATTCAAAACAAGTAACCGTTGTATTTCAAATTTGTTTCTTTAAGCAACTTACAACTTTGCAACTTTAGACTCCTCCAACCTAAGGGATCGATCCGGTGTAACATAGCTCAGAGCGATTCCACATGTTTCATTGTGAAAGATGACCATGCCTAGCATAAACATACTTATTTGGATGTGTTGGAATAGTTCACTTGGTCACACAAGTTGCAGAACGAAAGTTGCACCACTTTGCAACTTTGCACTGCTTGCATTTGATGCTTTTTCCATCAAGTGAAAATCTATCACCATGGGAAAATCACTCTGAGATAGCCAAAACTGAGAGATTTTTCTTTAGAGGGGCTCAACACTATCCTGTAGGATCATATGAGAAGTTTCTAACCATCATGTTATCCAAGTAATAACATGCTAAAGTTTGCAACCATTTTGCACTTTGGACCCTTTAGGGATTGATCCGGTGGAACATAGCTTGGAGTGATTCCACGTGTTTCGGTGCAAAATATGACCATGCCTAGCGTAAAAATACCTATTCGGATGAGTTAGAATAGTTTTCTTGTTCACACAAGTTGCAGAACGAAAGTTGCACCACTTTGCAACATTGCATTGCTTGCATTTGATGCTTTTTCCATCAAGTGAAAATCCGCCACCACGGGAAAACCACTCTGAAATAGCCAAAACCGAGAGAGGTTTTTGTAGAGGGGCTCAACATAATACTATAGGATTAGATGAGAATTTTATAAGAATCATGGTATCTGAGAAATAGCATGCTGAAGTTTGCATCCATTTTGCACTTTGGACCCTTAAGGGATTGATCTGGTGGAACGTAGCTCGAAGTAATTCCACGTGTTTCAGTGTGAAACAAGACCATGCCTAGCATAAAAATACCTATTCAGATGCATTAGAATAGTTAGTTTGGTTATACGAGTTGCAGAGTGAAAGTTGCACCACTTTGCAGCTTTGCACAACTTGAATTTGACACTTTTTCCATCAAGTGAAAATCCGCCACCACGAGAAAACCACTCCAAGATAGTCAAAACCGAGAGAGATTTTTCTAGAGGGGCCCAACACCTTCCTATAGGATCAAACGAGAAGTTTCTAAGTGTAACGGCATCCAAGTAATAGTATGCTGACATTTGCAGCTATTTTGCACTTTGGACCCTTCAGGGATCGATCCGGTGGAACATAGCTCAGAGCGATTCCATGTGTTTTGGTGCAAAAAAGGACCATGAATAGCATTAAAATACCTATTCAGATGCATTGGAATAGTCTGCTTGGTCACACAAGTTGCAGAATGGAAGTTGCACAACTTTGCACTACTTGCATTTGATGCTTTTTCCATCAAGTGAAAATCTGCCACCACAAGAAAATCACTCCGAGATAGCCAAAACCCAGAGAGGTTTTTGTAGAGGGGCTCAACACAATCATGTAGGATTAGATGAGAATTTTCTAAGAATCATGTTATCCAAGTAATAGTATGCTAAAGTTTGCAGCCATTTTGCACTTTGGACCCTTCAAGGATCGATCCGGTGGAATATAGCTCGGAGCGATTCCATGTGTTTCGGTATGAAAGATGACCATGCCTAGCATAAACATACCTATTCGGATGCATTGGAACAATTATTTTGGTCATATGAGTTGTAGAGCAAAAGTTGCACCACTTTGCAACTTTGCACAACTTGAATTTTACACTTTTTCTATCAAGTGAAAATCCGCTGCCACGAGAAAACCACTCCGAGATAGCCAAAACCGAGAGAGGTTTTTCTAGAGGGGTCCAATGTGATCCTATAGGATTAGATGATAATTTTCTAAGTGTCACGATATCCAAGTAATAGCATGCTAAATTTCGCAGCCATTTTGCACTTTGGACCCTTAAAGGATCGATCTGGTGGAACATAGCTCAGAGCGATTCCACATGTTTCGGTGCAAAAGAGGACCTTGCCTAGCATAAACATACCTATTCAGATGTGTTGGAACAGTTTGCTTGGTCACACGAGTTGCAGAAAAAAAGTTGCAAATTGTTTACATGACCTTTATATGAACTTTTTCACATTGTTTACATTTCAAAATTCAAAGTTTGCAAATTTTCCTATTCAAGGCATTTACAGAACAAGGTGCTACTACACCAAACATGAGCTCAAACCTTACAATATTTGAGTATATCTCTTTATGTAATTAAATCTTATTACAATGCCTCAGGCACTTCATTCTCACGGATCTTTTACAATGTCACTCATACATTCGAGATTCTCTTTAAATGTCTACATCATAGGTGCTCATTATGAGGTTAACTTCAAATGAGTAACTTGAGATTCCCTTGCTAAGCTTCACATGCTCTTTTATAATGGCTTGAAATCAAAATTGAGATTTGTCAAGATGATCAAAATAAGGATGTTGCATTGCTTTTTTGGCTAAGATTCTCTTTGAGGGCTCTTAAATCAACATTTTCTGCAACGAAAGATCAATCAATTTTTAGTAGTTAACTTACAAATACACAAAGTAAAAGAGAAAAAGAAAGAGCATCCAAAATGGAAATGAAATAAAAATAGATGGAAGGCACTTACAGATGTTGCATGCAAGCATCAAAATAAGGATGTTGCATTGCTTTTCTGGCTGACATTCTCTTAGATGGCTCATATATCTCCTTTTTTTGCAAGGGGACACCAATCACTATAAAAGAAGATGATAGCATTGGCATCAAACAAATTAATGTGCATACAAGTATAAATTAATAAGAACTAATGTGCATATACTTAAAAATTAATCCAACGAACCATTCAAGTCTTCTCTACTCTTTATTGTGTCAAGTATTGCCTCATGGTCAAACTCATGAACTTTCCATAGCATCTTGTTCAAAGGTCTACCCCCATATTTGGTCAATTGAACATTGGATGCCACGACAAGTTTTGAGTAATGAAGAATCTTACGATGCATGTCAAAGTCCTGAAATAGCCAATGTTTAACACTTGAATGTGGGTACCTTCTAAGCCATGTTCCAATAACCACAACTGAGCTTGTAGGGTATTCGATGTTTTCTCCATCTATAAATGGGGCCTCCAATTTTTTTATGGTCTCAACACAATGACACAAGTAATAGTTTGTTCCCTCTTCATTGTCTTGATCTACAATAATTGCATAAACATGCCCTGCATTGATATGTACAAAAAGCCTCTTAAAATTTGTCAACATTACGAATACAGTACAAAGTAAGATAACAATATGGAATTTCAGCAACTAAGAAAGTAGATATATCACCTAGTTGAACTAGATATGATACGTGGTCAAAGTCGACCGATGATTCCATCTGTATCAGTTCCAATGCTACATGTGAAGTGGGATAAGATAACTTGTGAACCATTTTTCAACCCACTCCCCTGACTCACAATCATTCCAGGCTTGCATTGTACATGAAGAACAAAAGCATGCCATCTTTTGTGTATTGATACTCCATGAAACTACATTTGAGCTAAGGAAAGAGTGTACCTCACTCGATCCTATTAGTGTACAATAGTCTTCATATGGTGCGATGTTAGTATCATCCATCAACCAAAAAAATCTATGAACTGAAGACGTACCTTCATTACCTAGACCCATCAAAGCATTACACCACTCAAGGATTGATTTTGCATATGTCAGCTTTGCAGTGTATTTATACTTTAACTCTTCTCATGCTAATGCTCTTTTCACACATGCTCTTGCACCATCATGCTCCCCCTTTCCATGTCCAGCCTCACAAAAGTTCCACTTATGTTGAAGACCTGTAATGAAATGCATCCTGCACAACTAGTAGAAGATGCGTGAGTTCTTGAATTGTGTTCCATAGTTATCAGACCATATTATATGTTGATCGTATTTTATTCCCCTCTGAGCCAAACCACTATAGAACATCTAGAAGCAACCTTGCACGAACTCTAGAGAATGTGTGTGACCATCACTAATGTAAAAGTGGTACTCCTTCAATACCTTCCTTTTCTCATTTGTACTATCAGATGCATGAATGAATGCTATGTGCACAAATATCAAAATGTGTGTGGAGTTGTAATACTGTGACTACACCTCATGTTGTGGCTGTAGAGTGTAGTTCTCTACAAAGTCAACCATGGATACTATGCTTCCAACTGGAAAGGTGTCCTTGCATAGCTTGAATTGCATGTCCAACCATTGGGCTCTATGGGTATTCATTGCATACTCAGACAATATACTGTCATGAAATGTGGTCATAAATTGGTACACTAGAATCTTCACAATAACCAAATCACACCTTTTTTCTTGAGACCCATCTTTTGTAGCATATGCCACTGTTTTATACTTCCCAAACTCTCCTAGTTTCTGTCCCACCTCATCTGTGCTTTCCATATGTTGACATACGCTGGAAGCCACCACAATGCTCACATGAACCATCCAAGCATGTTTTCCTATAGAATATCTGGCCATCTTCTATTTAACATAATTTTTTTGATAAGAACTCTCTTGAATATTTTGGTGGGGCTTCTATGCCACAATCCTGTAAAACATCGTTAGTATGCAAATCTAAACATATAGAATGATAAACATCATAATGGTTAGAAAATTCAATATGTATTCTACAACAACAAGTAGTGTGCGTGTGATTTATCTTGACATAAAAAGGTTTAAGTAGTTCAAAAAATCTTTGAGAAATACTAATTTGAGGATAATCATTTTCAAATTTCTAAAAAAATTGGGTTTGAGTCATATCCAAAAAATGCTTTGGATGTGGCTCACGATTCCGACTACCGATTCTCCTTCTTACCACATCCCTTTGATTCAGATATGGCCTTGTGTTATTTTTCCAATACTCTTCAATTAGTGTTCTCAAGGCTTCAACAACTTCCTTATTTTTTCATGACAGTCTCCCCGAGAATGCCCATAATTCATTTGTATCATTTCTCTTAATTGTTTGTCGCCTTTGAATGGATCTTGATAAAGTTTTTCTACTAATTCTCATTTGTTCACTAGTATTTTTAATTAAATGAGCTCTATTTGTTTGAAAAATTACCAAAGTCAATGTAATGACACGTCGAGTGACATTACTATCCTTTGAGCATGAGGTCTTACCCACACTCTCATAAGCATCCATTAGATTCTTCACAATAGTGTCTTCACTCGATGCATTCGAGGTTCTCAACCCAAGAGTCTTCACGATGTTGCTATAATTTACACCCCGCATCATTTCAACAAATATTGACATCTTGCAGTCTCACTTAGCCTTTCAAAGAATCGTTCCCAAATCTTATCAGCATATCTTCTACAAGTGCATGTTGAAATCTTACCTTCCATGTGCTGCAAAATCTCATCATCAATATTAATCAAATACTTTGGCTTTCTACGCAAAATTCTTGGTGGTGTTCTCCTAGGTACATACATCTCAACATTAGGAATCTCATCAATATTTAATTGAGGGGGTCTAGATTTCATACCTTCGATCGAGAGTGGAGAAGAAGACATACCTTGAAGTTCACATGGGGATGATGGCATACCTTCTTCATCAATTTTGAGTGATGATGTACTCTCAACTTGAGATGTGTTGGATGGTGTCCAACAATATTCACTTGTGGTACATGGCGTCCCTCCATATTCACTTGTAGTAAATGGTGTTTGTCCATATTCATTTGTGCTAGATGGTGTCCCTCCATATTCGCTTGTGCTTAATGGTGTCCCTTCATATTCACCTGTTGTAGAGGGTGTGTCTCCAACTACGATATCTGAATCTGTCTTATGACGATGCTTTCGTATTCATGCTTGTTGTGTTGCCAATTCCCGTTCTCTTTTTTTTGGTTGAGGTTCCTCTACAATCGGGTTGTTTTCATCAATCATTTCCAATTTCTTCTTTTCACGATATGCCACCACCCGAACTCTCCTTTTCTTTCAAGGTTTCTTTCTCTTCATCTGTTAGTTTCCTCTTTGTCTTTTTCTTCGACATGGCGGATAATTTTATCTGTACCATGGTAATGAGATGAATATTAGTTCCTAAAAAATCTATCCATTCAAGTTAATTTAAAAAATATGTCATTGAAGGCTTCATTTAAATAATACTTACAATCATTGTGTACAAAATTTAACCTAACATGTAGACAAATGTGTACAAACTATGGAAGCACTAGGCTGGCCAGAGCACATTTCTAACTAAAAGTGAATAACCATGATGGTGATTCTGAAAACTAATGATTGAATGGAATTTGGAGTGTTTTATAAGTTTGTGGTGTAGGATCACCTTGACAATCTATGCTTCCATTTTGAAATTTGATTCAATTTTGGGTATCTTCATGTTGTAAGAGGGTAATTAAAGACATTTTCCATGTACCAGTTATATGAGCTTTCTATGGTGGTTTTTTGTTATTTATAGGAATTGGAGGGAGTTATTTGTCATTTCAAAAGGTTTAAACAATCTCCATTGGCTCGAAGGGAGGATTTTTGTTCATTTTGAAATCCATTTTTTTGATAAAATAATGTTGTTTTCCAAAAATTCACTAGTTTTTTTGCACTTTCCTGCACTTGTACAGATATATACAACCTCCCCTTGATATAAAAATAATAGAATATTGTATGCACATGTTTTAAATCTCTAATGCATCAGCTATGAGGGCTTAACAGTACGTTTGAAGGGGGCGATTGACAATTTTCTGAAACTGCTCATTTCAAGCCAGTCAAGGGTTTGAGTAGGATTTAATTATGAAATGACCATCCCACCTACTGTTATTAATTTTTTCTTGGTGGGATGGCATGTAAATTTCTAGAGTAGGGTCTTTTATTGTTGAACATGCCTTGGAATGAAACTAATGACAATAGGATGGGGTTCTTAGACTGAAACAAGCACTTTTCCATGAGAATTTGAGGATCCAAGGAGTGATTTTAAAAAAGTGTTGAAGGAATGCTCTATGTAATAAAATTTTGACCTTGTGCAAGGTATTTTGAATATTTTTGATGCTTTGGAATGGTCTGGGAAGGCCCGGGTATAGGATTTTCTATAAACCCTCCCTCTTTGCATTGAAAAATGGGGGGTTTTGTATTGGAAGCCTAGTTGAGTGGATAAGGTCCTAAGATCTATAAAATATCTTGTTTTGAGACCTAATTAAATACTTTTTTTAGGTTTGGAATTCTGGTGTGAGGATTTAAGGGTAGTTCCTTTGTAAAATTGGCCTACTTGGAGGCCTAAAATAGTGAAAAGGTTAGTTTTCTTAAAGTTGTCCCAAAGGAGTCATGTGATGGGTTAAGGTATGTCTTTCAAATCTGAAATGGGTTCTAGAATCATTCTTTTATTTTCTTGGTGTTTTGGAAACCTTTGGAGTTAATGACCCAAAACTAGTTTTGTACAGTAACTAGATTCCAAGGGTGAAATGTGGGAAATAGTGTTTATGTTTGTTGTCAAGCTTGGAGGAGTGTTGGGATTGGTCCATTAGGAATTTTTAATCTTTTTATATGCCTCTTGAAGGAAATTTGACATCTTCAATGGTTTTGGGTCCTCTAACTCTGCATCAAAAATGAGTATCATAGTCTGAAGTGTGTGCATGGTTTGGGAGATGCATGTGACAGTTTACAGATGCTTAGCTACTAGTAATGTGGATAGTGAACAAAGGAACTAAGTTTGTGTGTAAGGGAAGACTTATGAAAGGTTTCGTTTTTGTTTTACTAACTCAAACAAATATTTATTAAGCAAATAATGGTTTGGTTGTGCCTTAAGAATTATAGTTTGTGTTTGTAAATAATGGTGCCATTATGGAAGATTTAAAACAACTTGCGAATGAAATAATCATTGGTTAATGTTTTGAGGAACCTAGTTGATTGTAATCAGTTATTTTCAATATTTTCAAAGTTTTTTGAAGGTCCTTAAAATGAATTGGGAACTCTTAATGCTAATTTGAGTATACGAATCAAATGTTTTGTGAAGGGAAATATAGTTGAATAAGTGTGCCAAGAAAGGTGTTGATTTATTCCTTTGTACTGCATCAGTTTGTGCAGAGGTATTGGAAGGTGTTTGGGCCCTTTTGAGGAATGGGAGAGGCTTGGAGTTATATTAAATAATGAATTTTGGTGAATGGTTATGAGTTTCTAATCAACTTTATGCTATGTTACAATCAATTTTATGATGGTCAATCTATTTTTTTGAGTTTGACAAAGAGTTGAAACCAAGTTCTAATGTTTTGATGAAAAGATGATTGAGTTTTTTTGTTGATCTTCTTCAATTTAATTTAGGGTCAGTAGTACCCTTGATGATTTGTGGATCCTGGTAGATGTTCTGCATCAAGTGTAAAATAGTAATTGGCAAGTGTATATAATTGTGCATATAATGGTAATTTAAAATGTGTATTGACAACCTAAGGTTATAATGACAAACAAAAATGAAAGAAAGCCATAATATAATGAAATAAAATTTGTAAAGACTTCACATACCTAAAAAAATAGACTTTCAAATGGAGGAGTTCAACCCAATTATGTAGCCTTAGCTTCTTCTTTCTTCAAACTCCACAACAATTTGACTTGTTCAAAAGCTTGTTCCCCTCCAAACTTCAATTGTATATCAGTTTTCAATGGAATTCAAACTTCAATTGATATTATATGTCTTTCAATGTGGAAACTCTGCTATTTCATGCAAATGTGGTAGAAAGATCATGGAAAAGGTGATGGAATGTGAAAAACATGCTTGCACACTTCACAACATCATCAAAAAGTTGCTTTATGTCGGAGTACGTGCAGAACCAAGGGAATATGCAGACTGTGGGCCTTGAAATCATAGGTATATAGATATTTTTACCATTTTAGTGGAGTACAACACGTGCTCGTGTTATAACACGAGCGCGTTATGTGAAATATGGTTTTCTTAGTATATTTCTTTGCTCCCTCTTTTTCTTTACCCTCTATCCTAATTCTATGGTTGTCCCTTGCACCCTTATAGTAGAGGAGATAGAGGTGAGTGTGTGTGTATCTGAGAGAGAGAGAGGTAGAGAGAGAGAGGGAGAGAGATGGAGGGAGAGGGAGAGGGAGAGGAAGGGAGAGGGGGAGAGTGGGAGAAAGAGAGAGTGGGAGAGAAAAAGGGGGAGAGGGAGGGAGAGGGAGGGAGATGGAGAGGGGAAGAAAGAGAGAGTGGGAGAGAAAGAGGGAGGGAGGGGGGGAGAGGGAGAGGGGAAGAAAGAGATAGTGGGAGAGATAGAGATAGAGAAGGAGGGAGAGGGAGGGAGAGAGAGGGAGGGAGAGAGAGGGAGAGAGATGGAGGGAGAGGGAGAGGGAGAGAGGGATGGAGAGGCAGAGGGTTAGAAATAGAAAGTGGGAGCCATGGAGATAGATAGGGAGGGAGAGAGGAGGATAGTAGGAGAAACAAAGAGTGGGAGAGAAAAATGGAGAGAGGGAGGGAGAGGGAGTGGGAGAGAAAGATGGAGAGAGGGAGGGAGAGGGGGAGGGGGAGAAAGAGAGAGTGAGAGAGAAAGAGGGACAATGGTACAAAGAGGGAGTGGGAGAGAAAGATGGAGAGAGGGGGAGGGAGAGGGAGAGAAGGAGAGAGAGATAGAGGGAGGGAGAGGGGGAGGAGAAATATATAGTGGTAGAGATGGAGAAAGAGAGGGAGGGAGAGAGGGGGAGAGTGGGAGAAAGAGAGAGTGGGAGATAGAGAAGGAGGGAGAGAGGGGGAGAGTGGGAGAAAGGGAGAGTGGGAGATAGAGAGGGAGGGAGAGAGGGGGAGAGTGGGAGAAAGAGAGAGTGGGAGAGTTGGAGAAAGAGTGAGTGGGAGGGAGAGAGGGGGAGAGTGGAATAAAGAGAGAGCCTCAAACCTTAACCCTTAAATCCTAATCCCTCAACCACTATACCCTCTTAATCCCTCAACCCTCAACCCTTAAACCCTAATCCCTCAACCCCTATACCCTCTTAATCCCTCAACCCTTCAACCCTAATCCCTCTACCCATATACCCTCTTAATCCTTGAACCCTCAACCCTCAACCCTTCAACCCTAACCCCTCTACCCATATACCCTCTTAATCCTTGAACCATAAATTCTTCAACCCTAATCCCTCTACCCATTTACCCTCTTAATCCTTGAACCCTCAACCCTTAAACCCTAATCCCTGAACCCCTATACCCTCTTAATCCCTGAAACTTGAACCCTTAACCCTTCAACCCTAATCCCTCTACCCATATACCCTCTTAATACTTGAACCTTCAACCCTCAACCCTTAAACCCTAATCCCTGAACCCCTATACCCTCTTAATCCCTAAACCCTCAACCCTTAAACCCTAATCCCTCAACCCCTATACCCTCTTAATCCCTAAACCCTAAACCCTGAACCCTTCAACCCTAATATCTCTACCCCTATACCCTCTTAATCCTTGAACCCTCAATGCTTCAACCCTAATCCCTCTACCCCTGTACCCTCTTAATCCTTGAACCCTTAACCCTTCAACCCTAATTCCTCTACCCCTATATCCTCTTAATCCTTGAACCCTCAACCCTTAAACCCTAATCCCTCAACCCATATACCCTCTTAATCCCTAAAACCTCAACCCTCAACCCTTCATCCCTAATCCCTCTACCCCTATACCCTCTTAATCCTTTAACCCTCAACCCTCAACTCTTAAACCCTAATCCCTCAACCCCTATGCCCTCTTAATACCTCAACCCTCAACCCTCAACCCTTCAACTGTAATCCCCCTACCCCTATACCCTCTTAATCCTTGAACCCTCAACCCTTCAAACCTAATCCCTCTACCCCTATACCCTCTTAATCCTTGAACCCTCAACCCTTAAACCCTAATCCCTAAACCCCTATACCCTCTTAATCCCTAAACCCTGAACCCTTCAACCCTAATCCCTCTACCCTATACCCTCTTAATCCCTGAACCCTGAACCCTTCAACCCTAATCCATCTACCCCTATGCCCTCTTAATCCTTGAACCCTCAACCCTCAATCCTTAAACCCTAATCCCTCAACCCCTATACTGTCTTAATCCCTAAACCCTAAACCCTCAACCCTTCAACCCTAATCCCTCTAACCCTATACCCTCTTAATCCCTGAACCCTTCAACCCTTCAACCCTAATATCTCTACCCCTATACCCTCTTAATCCTTGAACCCTCAATCCTCAACCCTTAAACTCTAATCCCTCAACCCCTATACCCTCTTAATTTGTGAACCCTCAAACCTGAACCCTTCAACCCTAATCCCTCAACCCCTATACCCTCTTAATCCCTTAATCCTCAACTCTTAAACCCTAATCCCTCAACCCCTATACCCTCTTAATCCCTGAACCCTGAACCCTGAACCCTTCAACCCTAATCTCTCTACCCCTATACCCTCTTAATCCTTGAACCCTCAACCCTCAACCCTTAAACCCTAATCCCTCAACCCCTATACCCTCTTAATCCCTCAACCCTCAACCCTTAAACTTTAATCCCTCAACCCCTATACCCTCTGAATCCCTCAACCATCAACCCTTAAACCCTAATCCCTCAACCCCTATAAACTCCACCCTATAATCTATTAATCCATCATCCCTAAACCCTTAAAACCTTACCCTCTACCCTCTACCCTCAACCCTAATCCCCCAACCCTTAAACCCACTTAGTAACCTCTTTAACCTAATCCCTCAACCCTCTTGACTCTTAAATCCTCAACCCTTAAACCCTTAAACACTCAACCCTAAACTATCGACCCTCAACCCTAACCCCTTAAACCCTAAACTGTTAAACCCTCTACCCTCAACCCAATAATATCTACCCTAAACCCTAATCCCTCAACCCTTATACTATGAAATCCAAGAAAAATCTCTACCCTAATCCCTAAACCCTCAACCCTTAATCTCTCAACCCCTATAACCTCTACCCTATATATTGGACCCTCAACCCTAATCCCTCAACCCTATACATTAAACCCTCAATCTTCAATCCTCAACCCTTAATCCCTCTACCCTTTACCCTAAACATTAAATGCTCAACCCTCAACCCTTAATCCCTCAACCCTCAATCCTTAAACCCTAAACCCTCTACCCCTTACATTGGACCCTGAACCTAATCCTTCAACCATATACCCTCAAACCTATACCCTAAATCCTCTAGCCTCAACCAAGTAAACCCTTAACCCTAAACCCTTAAAACCAAACCCTTCAACCCTAAACCCTTAAACCTTCTACCCTATACCCTCAACCAAATACCCTCTACCATTGACCCTATTCCCTCAATCATCAAACCTTAAACCCTAATACCCTAGAAACCATCAACCCTATAGGTCCTCCACCCTAATCCCTCAACCCTATACCCTCAACCCCTATCACTTTCTCTTTATATATACATCTCACCTCTCCCTCCTTCCCTCCCTCCTACCCTCTCTAATTGTCTCTATCTATCATCTCCCTCTTTTTTCATACCTCTTGTTCAATCAATTCCTACCACCCTCTCTCGCTCCCTCTATCAATCTCTATTTATGTCCCTCCCACTCCATCTCACTCTCTCCCACTCCCTCTCTCTCCCTCTCTCTCATGTCTCTCCTTCCCATCCCCTCCCTCTCTCAGGTCTCTCCCTCTGGCAACCTACCTAGGTAACTCTCTCTTTTTCTCTCTCCCCTCTCTCTATCTATCCCTCCAACCCTCTCACTCCACCCCCCTCTTTATCTACCTCTATCAAGTCACTCCCTCCCACACCCTCTCCCTCTCTCAGGTCTCTTACTCACACTCCCTCTCTCTCCCACTCCCTCTCTCTCACACTCCATCTCTCTCTCACTACCTATCTCTCAAGTCTCTCCCTCTCACCCCCCTCACATTCTCAATTCTCTCCCTTTGGAACCCTACCTACATAACTCTCTCTTTCTCTCTTTCTCTCTCTCCCCCCTCTCTCTCTCCCTCTCCCTCAATTCTCTCTCCCTCCCTCTATTCTCTATCCCTCCCACCCTACCTAGCTAAGCCCCCCTCACTCCAACCCCTTCTCTCCCACTCCCTCTCTCTTAAAATCTCACTTCCACCCCCTCTCCATCTCTATAGACTCTCTCTCTCTCTCTAAATTCTCCCTCTGTCTAAAGACATGCATACAAGCATAATACATATGTACATATAATCTTACATCCATACAAGCATACATACATACATGGCATTAATGTACATAAAAACATACAAATATATCACCGTACATTCAATATATTGGCATTTAACATAAAGTAAGACATAACATGAGTGTGTTATAACACGCTCGCATTATGTCCTAGTTGACATGTTCCCCGCATAAGAAAAAACCATGTGAAAAGTGAGATATAATGCGAGCGCATTATAACGCGCTCGCGTTATATCTTGCTTTAGGAATTCTTGAGCCTTAGGCTTGGTATTTGCCTTGGAATACCAACCCAAAGGCTTGGAGGGCATTCCCAACAACCAGAGACGTGTTTTTAAAAAATCCACCATATTTCTCATAATCGAGTTCATGCTCACCGTCAGGATTGCACGTGGTTCAATATCAAAAAAATCGAACACATGGGTAATGTTGGGTTATCTCTTAGCTATCCAACGATGTAATTTTTTTCACTTTCTGAAAATGTTAAGTCTTTCATCCGTAATTTATTTTATCTGTATGTCTTTTTTTTTTCCAAAAAACAGTGTTCGGTATTTTTTTCGTTATAAATTAACCGTTCATCAATTTTTCAAATAAATTATATTTTTAGAAACTAGACTCCATTCTAAAAAATTAAAAAATTAAAAATTAAAAAAATCAATTAGTTTCCAAAATTTGTAGGGGTAGCACGGCCAAAATTCTATTTTTCAGGAAATGTCCACTTCACAAATTGGTAAAAAATTAAATATTCATTAAAAAATTATCAGAAAAATCTCGCATCAACTACATACTATTAGCTAACTTCTGACCATTGTGATTTTAAAAATACTAAAAAAAATTTCATTGTACGAGGGTCGTACAAGAGTTGTTGTGTTATGTTTTTCTAACAAAAACAACACCAATTTGTGTACATCCATCATTTGAACCCCTTAATCTCAACCATTTTCAAAATAAGTTGGTAGTTTAGAAAGTAGACTCGGAGCACTTGAATCCTTCTTTTGTTCCATCTCAAAATTTTAAGTCTAAGTATCCTCAATTTCACGTCCAAGGTTAGTATTTCTTGATTTCAGAAAAAAACTGTCCACTTAAGTCCCCTTTTTGGGAACCATCTTGGTGCACTTACCCAATTAAGAAGACTTATTTCAACATTTTAAAAGGTTTATTTTAAAAAATGAGAAGATTTACTTTGACAAAAGAAGGTTTATTTTGACAATTTAGAAAACTTATTTTGACAAAAGAAAACATGTTTAGACAATAGGAGAGCTATAGTTGAAGGTACATTGAGCTTGAACATATTTAATTGATTGTGTTTTTGTTTTCATGAATGCATTTGAATATATATACCAAATATGAGCTCATGATATATAAAATTTTCTCATGTGATATGTTTGTAATTTATTTGAATGTTTTTTTTACGTTGGCTTTAAAAAAATGAACAATTTAAAATTTAGTGTTAGATATTTATGCAATATTAATTCTACATGTTTCATTGAAAGCTCATGTGTGTACAAATTTGTATGGAGGTGAATTCAAATTTGAGTGCAATTTGTGATGGCATGTAAAAGAACTAAATCAAGGAAGTATGATTGAACACGAATAAGACATAGGAAGAGAAGAGCGGGTGAAGGAACATCTACTAAATACCAACCCATGGAAAATATTGATGACCAAGGTGACATACATGTACAAGAACAAATTGAAACTAATAATAGAAATTTTTTGGATGATGGTATGTAAAATATGATGAAGATGGATGAGGATTATCTTTTCAATAATATTTCATCTGAAGATATGTTATTTAAAAGCACATTAAAATTACACTAAAAAAGAATATGGGATGATTTTTTTGAGGAAAAATCTCTAATTGGAAGAGCATAGTTAGTTGCAAAGTTATCTAGACAAAAAATAAATGACCCATGTTTGGAGTTGTTATGGGTTGATAATAGGAATTAATTCATCAAATTTAAAACAAAAAAATGTTGAAAACTTGCAAGAAGCATTAGAATGTATTGAAAATAAAAGTCGATCTAGTGATCTAAGTGTTGCATGTAGAGTGTTGATGATTGTAATTTCTAGTAAAACATTATCACATAGAAGAGAAGTTCAAGAAATTTATGAATTACTAGATGTTTCTAGGAGAACCAGGTTCAAAGGTATATTGAAAAGAGAAATGAAATAGATGGAAAAATTGACAAAAATTGGGTAAATATTTGTAGGCTTCCCTGAAAAGATAGAATTTCAGAAGATGTACAGAAACAGGTGGTTGAATATTGGACTACTCACTCTCGTGTTTCTTCTAATAGAAGGGATACTATAAAAATAATAGGTGAAGATGGTACGAAAATTTATCATCCAAAATAATTTATAGATACAACACAAAGTGAAATTTTTGAAGAATTCAAGCAAGATTTTTCAAATGTGAATATTTGTCAAAGGATGTTTGAGACACTGTGACCATCATTTGTACGTATAAATAAAGTACATGAAACTTGTTGTTTTAAAAATCATGTTGAATTTGATCTACACCTAGAATCATATAGAAAAGCTATGACAACAATTGATTGAAATTTAGCCATCCCTAGAAGTACAACACAATTTGTGAAGTCCCTTGTATGCAAAAAATTAGAAGATTAAGATGAATTCAATGTTCAGTGTATAAAAAATGTATGTAATGATTGTGGAGATTTGAAGAATCTTTTACATGTTGACAATAATGAAATTCAAATTGTTTGGAAGAGATTTGAATATGAGACACACTTAACGAAGTCAAGAGTTGAGGCCAAAAAAATTATTCTCAAAGAGAGTGGATTGCCTTACAATGAATTCATGAGTAAATTTCACAATATCATATATCCAACATTGTCATGGTGCAAGATGGAAAGCTAAGCAATTTCATGATTCAAAGAATTGTTTTCTACCAGGTTGTATTCTCTCTATTGTAGAATTCTTTGAGAACTATACATTTAGTCCTCAAATTGAGATTCAAAGTCAATATTATCATTTAGAACAAGTTGCAATTTTTCTGCAATTTTTCTATAGGCATGTCGAGTTAGAGGTCGATGGAATACAAAGTAGCAAAGATGATCAAATTATCATCAAAGAGGTTCAATTTTATATCAGTGATTATACGAATCATGATAGAAGCTATGTAGCTCATTGTTTCAAATTTTTTTTTGAAGACCTGAGACAATGTGGCATAAATCAAGAACAACATTGGATATGGTCTGATGGATGTGTTGGTACAAGTACATTGTTTTTTAAAATTTTATTTATTTATATTTAATTTTAATTTTGAGACTTAAATTTTTTAATTGCTTATATATAATTACTTTTTTGAAGCTAATTTGGTTTTAGTGTAGTTATTTGTAACTTCACAGGACAATTTAAGTCTTCAAAAGTTTTTGTTTGGTTAATCCATCAACATGCTAGATGCAACACCACTTTTTTGTGGAATTTTTATGAGAGTGGACATGGAAAAGGAGAGCACGATGGAGTAGGAGCATGTGTGAAGCATGCACTTTGTCAACATGAACTTGTTGGTAACTTTCACCATATATATATATGGAATCTAGAGATATTTTTTTAAAGATTAGATATATATTTAAACTAAATTAAATTCTTTTAAGTTCCTTGAAAGTAATACGTGAAAAATTGTGCCAACAAGTGTACTTGCAGGTAATGCCATATGAAATGCAAATGAAATTGTTGAATGGTGTAAAATTCATTTTTTTGCTCATGACTCAACATACAACACACAATATTTTTGGGCAGTTACAAGTACATCTAGTAAAAATTTGGTAAAAAATTGAATTTCAAAGTTCAAGTGTACATGATTTTTAATTGAATTTACAGATATTGATCGATCAAATCCTTATAATTGTCAAGCAATTCATGGTATTAGAAGTCTGCATCAAATCATGACAATAGGAAGTAGTAGGCCTTATGCAATTAATGTGAGAGAAAAATCATCTTTTTTGTGTTGATTACATTGAGGACAATGCAAATATTGTTCAATGTGAGAATATTAGAGATGGGTATGTTTCACGATGGGAAATGAAACAATTAATATCAATGCCTCATTTTGCTGAAGATTTGACAATGTCAATGTCTATGATCCTCTATTTTCAGCTAATTACAAACGCATATCTGATTTAGTTGTTATAGGTATGGAAATTGATTAATTTAGTTAAAATTAATTTAAATATATTCTATGTTTAAGTAACTTTCAAGCATGTTTAATTTAGTTAAAATTGATTAATAATATATTTACAACTTTTGTATTTACTTTACATGTGGTGTGTGTACAGGAGATATTTTCGTTGTTGTTGCAAATCCTGACAATGTTGAAGGTGTAGATTACTATCTACTAATATGTATGTAACTAAAAAGAAAATTTGTGGAATCAATGACAGATGGTGATGGACAAGAGTATTTGATTGGATCAATCGTTATTGAAGGCACATACTATCAACAAATAAAGATAGAGAAAAATGGTATTATATTTGTTGATTATATGGTAGGACAAAAGGTTTTACATTACAGTCACTTAGTTATAGAAACAAAAATAAATTTAGAAAATTTACCTAAAGAGGATGTGCCAAACAAAAGTGGAGGTTTCTCGGGTATTGGCAAGAAGTTGAGTCCACTTTTTTGCCAAAAAGTGGAAGTGTTTTCCCTTATTTTAAAAATTTGACACATTTGACCTTAAAATTTGAAGCACTTAGAGATGAAATCTTTAAAAAAGTCATTGATCATAAAATGTAGTACTTGGAGTCTAGTTTCCAAATATGTAATTTATTTCAATACCCAGATTGTACAAATTGAGTTTCAATAGGCATTTCTAAAAACCACTGTTTAAAAGATGTTTTTTTATCATACCATGCACATGTACGAAATCCATATTTTGACCTAAATTATTGTATTTTTCTAAATCCATTTGGGAAAATATTTGTGACTCATTGAAGCTTGTTTTCGATATTTTTTTGTAATTTTTTATTGAATTTTTTTTTTTGTTAAATTTCTATTAGGCATATTTTTTGTTTTGAAAAATCGTCGTCTACGACACGCATAAGATGACCTAAAACTATCATTTTTTTATTTTTATTAAATTTAAAATAATTTTTTGAAGTTTGTTCTTGTGCAATCCGTTTGTCAAAATGCTATGTTGATCAAAAGTTATTAAAATAGTAAAATACCCCGATATTTAAAGTTTATGGACCAGTTTCATTTGAAATTAATTGAAAAATAGAAAAAAGAATCTAGTTGTAAAAAAATTACATATTTGGAATTAGCATTGTCTCATCTAAAATGGGTTTTAATTTCGTCAAAAAATTTTGTAAAAAAAGTTGTCAGCCATATGTCCAAACTCGGTATTTTCTCTAACATTGTTAAGACCTTCAACTTGCAGGTCAAACTAGGTTGAAGGCCTAGGTTCGGATTCCCAATGCTTTTCCTGAACCAGAATACAAGGCAGAAACCCGACAACAAAGCAAATCCAATTTTAAATTTTAGGAAATGGGATCCCGTTTATAAAACGAGATCACGTTTTGTGAAGCGGGATCCCATTTCCGAATATTAAATGTCGTGACCGTTGATAAGGAAACATGATCCCGCTTTATAAATGGGATCATGTTCCTTTGTTAATGGTCACTGCATTTAATATTGGGAACGAGATCCCATTTATTTTTAACCGTTTTATTTAAATTTATCGTCAAAATTTACTATGAAGTCCACAACTTCACATGTACGGCCGAGAGCAATAAAATTGGGCTATTTTTCATCAAGTATTATCTTTACAGGTGGTGACTTGCATTTTTGATCAATTTTTTCAAATGAGGCATCATGTAAAAAAAATTTGAAGTGGAATTGTGTTAGTTTTGTACTTGTTTGGAGGAACAAAAGGTCTTCAACTTGCAATATGGATTGATTTTTTCAAAGGAGGCATGAAGAAAATAGTTTTTAAAGTGGAATTGTGCTAGTTTTCTACTTGTTTTGAGGAACACAAGAGGAAGGATTTTGTCCTTTTAGGTCTTCAACTTCCAATTTGGATTGAATTTTTTGAAGAATTTCACTATTGAAATTCATTTGTGCTTGAGAATTTTATAATCATGGGAGATAAAGCTCATAATAAGAGGAGGAAGACATTGACTCCTGAAGAAATTGAAGCAAAAAAAAAGGAGAGAGAAAGAGAAAGAGAAAGAGAAAGAAGAATGAGAATTAAATCAATGAATGATGGGGGAGCATCCAATTCCACAACTATTGAAGATGAAAACATTGAGGAGACCATGGTTGTAGATGAATCTAATTTGCAAGAAGTCAATCTGGAGAAGAATATGATTATACAAGCAAGTCCTACTATGTATTCAAATCCCTCTTTCAATGCTATGGAGAATGTTTCAATATGCACAAGTCCGGGTATGTCTTTAAATCCACATGTTAGTGAAATGGTAAATTCATATGTAGAAGTTTTACAAGATGCTGGACTTAACAATGTTGACATTGATAATATTCAGAGAGATGAAACTTTTATAAAAATTGTTGAAAATGAAAATGAGAATGATCCTTTTGTTGAAAATGAAAACAAAAACCATTTTGTTGATGTAAATGAAAATGAAAACTGTTTTGTTGATGAAAATGAAGATGAAAATGTAAATCGTTTTGAAATTGAAAATAAAAATGAAAATGAAGATGGAGATGAAAATATAGAATGTGATGTTGAACTTAATGAAAATACTTTTTTAAAAATTGAAAGTGGTGTTTTCGATAATCTTCCTAGTCAAATTTCTTGGAGGCAAATAAGAACACATGCAAATAAAATATACAACAAATTATTTTATCATAAAAAAATTGCAATTCAATGTCAACTAATGATGCAATTAATGAGAATGCAAAAAATGAGGAAAATAATAAAAAGGTTAGGCTTTTTTGTTAAACCAAAAAGAAAAGATCAATCATTAAAGCATGTTATGTCTACTGTTGCTAGTTTCATTCAATCTATTGGGAAAAATAGTCGATCTAAAAAAATAAAAATGCATCAAGAAGAGCTATAACACCTGCTATAGTTAATAAAGCAACTTTGAATTAAAAAATGGTAAGAAATATTATTGAAGTTTTAAAAATACATCCTAAAACATTGCGAATAGCGGAAAAAAGAAGAGAAAGTATAGAAAATGATCCTATCAACCAATGTTGGAGTTTCAGTGGTTGACTCCCAAGGTTTGATATGAAATTGAATGTTGAAATTAAATCTTTGATCAAAAAATATTGGCATGATAATACTAGGGTTTCATCTAATGCTAGAGATGTTTTAAAATTAAGGGTGGGGTCCAAAGTTTGCGATCCTCACCCAAAACACCTATTAGATACAACACAAATTGGATTTTATAAAAAAAATTATGGTGATTTAGTGTTACCTCGTAATATTAAAATAAGTCAAAGGTCTTTTGAAAAATCTAAACAATGGTATGTAAAAATTAATAAGCAAAAAATATCTTGTTGTTGTAAAATGCATGCTCAATTTCGTTATTTTTATGATGTTTTTCGATATATACGTTGTACCTTGCATACTAACATGATTATACATGAATGTGGTATTAATATGCCACCTGAAACAATAAGGGAGTTTATTTCAAATTTTTTTTGTGAAAGATATAATGGTAAATTGTTTTATTTAAGTTCTTGTATTTCTGGACAATGCATTGATTGTGGAAATCTTTCATTCTTAAGAATTTGTATGCATGAAAGTGTTGATAATGATTTTGAAAAAAAAATTAGTAGATGTTAAAAGATGGAAAAATAGGAAAGCATTGTCATTTAGTTACAAAAAAAGTTAGTGTGCATGCATTCATGAGTGAATTTAAGAATAAGATTGTACCAAAATATGTCATGCACTCTCAACATGCCTGATGGCTTGATGGCCAATTTCGTGCATTTAGAAACACATTTCCAATTGGTACTATACTTTCAGTGGTTGATTTTGAGGAAAATTATACTCTAGCTCCGCAAGAGGAAATTCAATCACATTATTATAATTCAGTGCAAGTAGCTATGTTTGTCCATATTGTTTATAAACATGCAGATGATAGTACTGAGGATGATAGAAAAGTTTTGAGGGAGTATCATTTTTATTTGAGTGACAACCAATTACATTCATCAGAGTTTTTTCAATAATGTTTCAGTATATTTTACAAAAAATTAAGAGAAAGAGGAATCCATATGAAATAACACCTCATATGGCTAGATAATTATAAGGGACAGTTCAAGAATTCTCGAATGTTCTATTGGTTAAGTAGGGTTCACAAGGAACTTAATGTTCAACATATATGGAGTTTTTTTGAAGTTGGGCATGGTAAAGGAGAACATGATGGAGCTGGTGCGTGTGTCAAAAGAATTGTTGCTAGAGAACAATTAAAATTTGAAGATGCAATAAAATTTAAAGATGCACGTGGGATTGTGGATTGGTGTAATACAAGATTATTTGCACCTAGTTAGAGTGAGTACTCTATAGTTCATCGATTCTTTTGGTTGGTTGAAGAAGAGAACATTGTACCTAGAATTGACTGTGAGACAATCAGTGGATCTACTAAATGGCATTCATTTAGGAGTTCAACAACAAGCACATGGACTATCTGGACAAGGGAGCTTGCATGTTTTTTCAAGTTTTGTGTCTTAGGAGATTGGGAAGCATGTGAAAATACATAATGGGTTGAACAGTGGGAGAAAAGATCATTGACACCTGCACAAGCACATGATCAATATGAAATAACTAGCTTGAAGAAAATGATCAAGTGTTTTCATCTGAAGACTATGACCGTGTTTCAGACCTTGTACAAGAAGGTAATTTAATTCAATTGATTTCACTTCATTAAGTTATTTTGTAATAAGTTAAATTATTGATATGGATATGCACAAGTTATTAAATCATTTTTTGTTTGTAGGACATGTGTATGTTGTTGTTGCACCTGAGGGGAATTAAGAGCAAACAACATATTGGTTGGCTCATTATGTGGAGACTAAACATAAGTTAATATCACCTCGAGAAGATGATGTCTATCATTATCCAATAGGTATGGTGATCCCCTTAAGACATCCCCTTAAGAAAATTTTGATAACAAGTTTTTGATCGGACCCTTAAGAATTTTTTTAGAACAAGTCTTTGATCCCATTAAGAAAATTTCGAGAACTTATATGATGATGGTTTTCATGTTTTCCAATAGGATTGGTTGTGGTTGTTGGCACTTGGCTATGCAAATACCTAGCAAGGAAGAATGGTCTACCTGCATTCGAAGATTATGAAACACATAAAAAAGATTATACATTATTCACATTTGGTGGTGTCAACAAATATAAAACTAGATCGGTATTGTGGAAGACTTGCAAATAAAGTGCTATGGACAATTTCTATGGAAGATCACGAGACAATCATAGATGCATTACAAAAAGAGAGGATGCAAATGGTACAATGGAATAAGTAAATACATGTAAATATAGTTTTAGTTTTATATTTTCTTTTTTAAATAGATTAAATACATGTTTCGATATTGGTCAAGTGTGTTATTATTTGAAATTGATTTAAGTTGTTCTTTTATATATCCTTAAGCCATAATCACAAAAAGGATCTAGTCCATGCAGATTCAACCTAGACAACATGGAATACTTGGTAAAAATAGGTAATTATTAGTTAAAATATATTTAAATACATGTTCAAACGATTACATATTGATATTATTTGTTTTGAAAGCTTATAAATTAGTGTTGGGTGCTATTATTTATAAAATTTGGGTATGTGTAGGATCATCATGGAAAAAACAGGCCCTTAAGTGGCAACAAAATTCCAAAAAATCAGAGTTAGGCAACTTGACATAAAAATATGTAAGAAGAGAATTTGTAGAAAATTGAATGTAGTTTCTAAACTACTAGGTTTATTTTTTATTTTTTAAATCTATTTGGTGAAAATTTGAAATTTCAATGCAATAGTACTTAAATTTCAGCGAAAAAATAAGAAGTAGGTGTCTTTCTGACCACCCTAACAACAATAAAATGATAATATTTTTTATAATATTTTAGATATAAGTAGAGGACTCATGTCCCAATGTGATGCATATTTTTTTATAATTGTTTTCCAAGTAGATAATTAAATATGATTTTTTTATTACATATTTTAAAAAATATAAAAACTCGTATGTCTGACCACCTTAACTTGGTCAAAACTTCATGAAATTCAATTTTTTTTATTTTTATCCTATATTATGTGAAGCATAAAATGTGACACATGTTTCAATTTAAAAAACTGTGATATCGTTTGAAAGCTATAGATTTTTTCAATCAACCTATCAATCAAGACTTTAGTCGTAATTCAAATAGAAAATGATTAATAATTATTTATTAAAGTCAAAGTAAAGCATATTTTTTATTGGTGAAAAGTTGAGAATCTCCTTTAAAAACCCTTTTCGTTTCATCAATTTTGGGTAAAAAAAAGTCGTCAGCCACATGGGCCATCATATCACTTACATATCGCCACTTTTTGGCCCATCATGATCCTGCACATACCCATTTATTAATGTTTTTATTCTCTAATCTTGTATGGTATTGTTTATTTCTTAAAATTTTATCCTTTCTGGTATATATAAACAGATTGCTTTTGTTTGTAAATTGTGATTTATTGACTAATTATTGATTGAAGTGAATTGAATAAGTTCATTGACTAATTATCGCTAATTATTGAATGTACATATCATGTATATCATGTATGAGATCACTAAATTTGTAAAGTATAAATATTAAAATGTCCTATTAATTTCAACTTTAATTTCATATTTATATTTAATTTCACATTAATGTCCTATATTAATGTCTTGACTATGAACACAAAATGCATAAATGTATATGTGTAAATTAAAATTTCAAACAATAATAAAGTCCATAATTTATGTAAAAATATTAAGTGCATGAAACCAATATATTAAGCACGTGAAATAAATTCCATCAGAGTACAACCCATGAACTAAAGTTCAACTAAGTACTTGACCCATGAAATATAAAGTCCAATAGAGTACATGACAAACCAAAAATATAGTCCATGAAATAAACAAATATAACCCATAAAATCATGTTTCTAGGTCATGTATTGTCTCTATAATCAAGAGACCTCTTCACGCCATGCAGACTATGTGGAGGACCTGAAACACTCTGTACAAGAGAAAGATGAAATCAGATGTAAGGCAATGAAAAATTATTTAATGAAAATTTAATTTATAATTCATCACAAAATTAAATTACCATCATATTTGGGTCTTGATGCTCTAGTGCACCTGAAGCAACCTCTAAATTCTCTGAATCAATCTACATAAACAAGACAAAGAAAGTTGAAATTAGATGTACAAGTCTACAATTAAAAATGATTTAATTGAAATTAATTTATAATTTATCATATTTTAATTGTACTGTATTATGAGGTTGTGCATCCTCTTCTCCAGGACTTGTTTGTACATGCACAACTACAAGATGTGTCTCATGTTATAAAAGAAAAAGATTTAAAAAATGTATTAGCTCATGTTATATATATATATATATATATATATATATATATGTAACATCTCGCTATGAACCCCTGAGAGTTAAGAGCCAAAAGGGACAAGATATTTTAAAAAAAAAGAATAACAACACATAAATTAGTTGCTAAATTGAAATACTAACAAGAAAAATATGGCCAAGTATGACCAAAGGTGCATTGGATCTTTCTACCCCAAAACCTCGATGTTCCGGAGCTCACTGTTCCAGAACCTATTGTTGCCCTCAAGTCAGCAAACAGTGGGCACCAGTGCTACGAAACCTGCAGTTTCGAAGCTCCCAGCTCCGAAACCTATTTATGTCCACTGGACAACAAACAGAGAGCGTCGGTACTATGAAACTTGCAGTTTTGGAGCTCCTAGCTCCAGAACCTGTTTTTGTCCACTAGACAACAAACAAAGAGCGTCGATACTATGGAACTTGCAGTTTCGGAGCTCCCAGCTTCGAAACCTATTTTTGTCCACTGGACAACAAACAAAGAGCGCCAGTGCTACGGAACCTAGGCAGATTGTCAAAATGGAGAAACGCACAACCAAAAATCTAACTTAACCATGAAAATTAATGACATAAATAACTTAAGGATGATCAAAAAATATTCGAGCCCGACACCAATACTGGAGCCCATAAACAAAAACAAACATCACATATCTTCTCATTAAACTTATGATTAATTTTCTCTCTCTCAAGAGAGTACAACGTGCATAAAGGATCAAGTATGAATACAATTATATTTTCATGGAAAAGATACATCTATCAAGATATATATACACAAGGCATGTACAAGAGTATATGTGGTAAACAAATACAATATATATATATATATATCAATTCCCACCGATACTCCAAACCTGTACACCAGTCCCCAATGGTGGTGGCAACGCCTCCCAACCATGTGGCTCAAAAGAGTCCACCCCTCTGTGCTCGGAGATAGTCACAAGGCTCAAGCAAACGAAATCAACGGAAGGGTATACAAAGCACAAAACTCACATCAGTGAGAGAGCAAATACAACATACAATGCATACAACCAATTATCACAACATAGAGATGTTTAACTGATGACATGAGGGGTAGTACTCATAACTACTACGGATCTAGGTACTAGAGTGAAATCAGATGGAGTGTCATCATGCGTTCTCAAAGGGATTGCACCACATAGAAACAAGTACACCTCTCATAGGGATGAGGAGACTCAATCATGCTTGATTCCACATCTCGCAGACGGATTACTCAATGTCCCACAGACGGATGGATCTTCTCGAGTGCATCCTTAGCCTTTACAAGCGCTCAAGGCCATGTACGAAGAACCATTATCTTATTAGTGTTTTTCCCCATTATTTTATTTAGTTATCACTTGTTTACTCGACTTTGCTGCTAGTTCCCATGGCAGCCACTTGCGGGCCTCGGGCCCGTAGAGAGCCACTCCATATAACCACTCTTTTACCTAGACCTAGGCTCATCTCGTTTAACCAAACAAGGAAATCCAAGTAACATGAAATAAAATGAGAAGCCACAATTTTATGTTCAAGAAAAAATTTCACACAACCAAGATAAAGTTGCTGTAAAAAGACTTGTATAACAACAAAATTATAACATAAAATGGAGGCATCGAGATTGCATAGAAATTCAAAGTGCCCAGATCAAATTTCCAAGCAAGACCCAGTTCATATTTTGTTGTTTCTAGTTGAAATCCACCTTTAAATTTTTGGTTTTAACACAAAAATGAGCTATTGTTTCAGAAAACGCCATTATGGCCATATGGGCAAGAAAAATCATGGAAAAATAAAAGTTCTCAAAAATTGAATTCATGAAAACTCGGTTGAGATATGGGCAAGTGGACATAGAATCCACATTCAAATCAAATTTTTATTAGGTGGTTCATGAACAACAAGAAAAAACGTTTAAACCAATGGCGAAAAAAACATGGAAAAATAAAAATGCCCAGATTAAAAATATGCCAAAGACCCAGTTGAGATGTTGGCGATTCAGCATAAAATCCATTCTTAAAATTTGTTTTCATCAAGAGGGTAGTGAGAAAAAAATTAAATTTTAAAACAACAATCATTCAACCTCAAGCATACAAAAAACAAATGAAAGAGTTCATCCAATTTTGTAAATTCAAAACAATTCAAATCAACAAAATACCTTCATACAGGAAGAATGAGAGCATACCCAAATTACCAGTCACAAATATTGAAGAATACCTCAATATGCTCCAAGATGTAAATGTTAGAATGCCCAAAAGTTGAAGACACAACCCAACTCCAAATCTGGACATCAAGTGGAAAGAGGCGCGTTGATTTCACAATCTTCAACCCATGAGTTCTTCTCAAGAAATCTTCCCAAACTCAGTTGCCCCCCAAATCATGGGGTTTTCTTCTCCATGCAAGAAAACAACAATTTTCTTCTCTCCCCAAAAGATAAAAAAATAAAAATCTTTTTTTTCCAAAACAATACTTTTCTTTCCTTTCATATTTTTTCCAAAACCCAAGCAAGGATGGGAAATAAGGAATTGAATAAAATTATTTATCAAAACTCCCCCAAGGAACAATTAATAAAGGTTGCTAAATGAGCAAAATTAGAATTGCATAAGGCTAGCCCAAAGGATCAATAATTCATTAAATAAAATATTCAAATTTCCAAGAGAGTAACAATTTAAGTCCCCAACAATTAATCACCATAAAATATTAAAGAAAGACCAAAACCAATTACCTCAATGAGGCATACATGACAAAATACTTTGACAGAAGGGTGCTTTGGACGCTACCGTTAGGTAACCGGATGGAAGGCAACAAAATGGAAACACTGCCTCGACAAGGTGCGGACCCTGTTGGGGCAGTGGGCTAAGATAGGGGGAACATTTGGCCTGTGACTACCTCTAGTTAACCACCATCGGGGAAAGAGAATACACTCAGGCCTATGAATCTAGGCAGAGTCGATACTCAGTACTTGCATCACTCCAATTCAAACATTAAAGTACATGTGCATAAATCATATATCACATATCTAAAGCAACATCAACCATAAGGAAAAATGATCAAGATATCATAAGCCTCTCGGTTACGAGTGTTATGATATTGTCATTTTTCCTATCCATGATTATACATAAGCAACAACAATGATATATATATAAAATGTGAGCATGTAGTCCAACATAATAATTAACCATGTAAACATGAAATCTAACATAAACAATAATCATGTCAAACACATAACAACATAAAAACATATAAGCATGTAATCATATAATCCAGCATGACAGTCATAAAATTAAACCTCTCAGGTGTCAATACAAAATAATTAAGGGACGAATAGTGCAAATACAAAATATACAGTTATCAGAATCCATCAAGGAAGGAAAACAACAAGATACTAACATGGGGGTTGTTACTGTTGGAGTTGAGAAGATACAACTTCATAGGAGCCCAATGATCTTTGCAAGCAAATAATACCTGTTACAAGGAGAAGCAAAGAGAAGCAACAAAGAGAATGCTCAAGAATGTGGAGCAATGTATTCACCCAAAATGTAAAATGTAATACCCCTCCGTTTTGCTTCTTGTTCAAGTTGCTTTATGCTATGTTTCGTTGCAGTTACCTTGCTTCTGGATACATTTTGTTATGATGTTTTGATCGCTACTATTGAACGACAACTAATATTATGGGATGTAGTTATCTGATTATTGTTTCACATGTATTATGGATTAATGATGTTGTAGAGTTAACATGAGATATTATTATGAGATTACTAGATTATGATGGAAGTGTCAGTTTCGATGAGTGTATTGGTGAAGAGGACGGTTTCGCATCACTCACTTGTGAGCGCCCTGCGAATCTGTAATTTCTTCTTCACAGTGTGTATTATATGCTGGATATATTGTATGATGTTGTTTATTTGGTTGCAGGATTGCAGGTACATGACATCGACTCCACCTGGTTTCATAGGTTTGAGTGTATCGATCCAACGGTTAAGTTGAACGGGAGATAGTAGCTAGGTAACATGTGTCAAGTTTACACCCTAGCCTTAGTGTGTCGTCAGTTGTGTGTGTCGAGTCATTGTCTGTCTTGCTTTGATGTTATTTAATTCTGAAGAATTCTTGATTTGGAAATAGATATTTAGAATAATTGCATTTAAATAATGTTGATGGTTATTTAATTTAAATAATGCGATGTGGATAAAAGTTTATATTTAAATTAATTAATTATATTTAAATTATTTAATTAATTAAATTTAATCCAAGGGGGTTGAGTTTAGTTATTAAATAATTAAATTAATTAATTAGACGTGATGCAAGAAAATGAAAGGAAATAAAATAATTAAAATTAATTTTGGAATTTAATTCCAACGTGTGGGAATTAAATTAGAAATTGTAATTAAATGTTTATTTGGAAAATTGGTTGCAACTTTGGAAATTAATTTATTATTTGAAATTGCATTTTAAATTGAAAGTGAGTTTTCGAAAAGTGAAATTGAAATTGAAATTGAAATTAAAATTGAAATTGAAATTGGAAATTGAAATTGAAATTGAAACTAATATCTAATTTGCATGTAATGTGAATTAGGGTTGTATTAGGTATTTCTGATTTATAAAGAATATATGTTTTAATTTTAGGGCAGAAAAGTCTTTATAAAAATTCATTTTTATAGCAGAGAAGAAATTTTGGAAAATTTGCACAAGGGTTTGAAGAAAGTTTGATCGTAGAATTGATTGAAGGAAATATTGTTTGCATTTGTTGGATTTTGGATTGGATTTTTTGGAGGATTGAAGAAAATTCAGGAAATCTTTGGAGGAGGCTTGCATCAGAAATTCATCTCTTCCTGTAGCTTCTTGTACCAGGTTTTCCTCTTTGTGTTTTATTGTTCTTGATTGTTTTTCTTTAAAATAGTAATGATTAAAGATTTGTTTGTTAAATCTGTTTTAGAAAATAAATTTGATATTAGAATAAAAGAATTAAACAAATTTACAGCCTTTGCTTGTGAAAATTCTTGAGTGAAAATTGTGAAAACCTTAGTTGAATTTAAATTATTTGTGGAAATCGATTTTGTTGTTATTGAAATCAAACATAGAGATTGAACAATGCATTTAGAATGTTTTTAGAAAATGGAACCTTCTGTTTATTATTAAAAAACGGATCTTAAAATCTGCAATATAGTTATATTTTTCATGGTAAAATGGTCTGGTTGCGTCACCTAAAACTTCACTTTTACAAACTGGGTTGTCAGGAAATTTAAAGGGTTTTTGTATTTTTAAATTTTCTTATCTCTGTAAAAAAATCGCAAATACTCAGATCGTAGTTTTTGAGTTATGCTTGAAACATGAGACTTCTGTTAAGTTATTTTTCCATGGCTGCTCTGAAAATAAAATAATAATAAATTAATATTTATAAATATTAATATTTTATGTATTGTTATTATAATATTAAAATATTATTTAATAATATTTTATATTATAATTTATAATATTAAAGTATTATATTTATTTATATTATTTTAAATAAAATTGGATATTATTAGTGTTCTAAAAGAAATGATTAGTATGTATGGAAAATGGATAGAGAAACAATATGTTATTATATTAAAGTGATTGAATGTTTTAAATAGAAAATTGAATGAGATGTAAGATTTGGTTAAGGAATGGAAAGAGTTTACTTGCATGGATTTGTGTCGATTTAAAAGTAAATTAAGAAGTTGTTTTATTGATGAGGCAATCAATTATGTTATTTATTAATTTATATTTAGATTAATTAAATCATTGTGATTGAATTATGAAAGAGATATGGATTTAGTATATCCAAAAATAGTATCTTCCTCATGATTATCTTAAAGGATTTAATTCTCTGTATTCAGTAAAGGGAAGTAAGTTTAATTGTTTTAGATTTCCAGTAATGAAAAGGGAAATAGGGGTTATGATTATTTTCGATGATCTAGTTATCGTGTCTTTGACTTTGTCAACACTACCTATTGAATGAGTATGGATTTAGGAAATCCAAATATTAGATTTGATTAATGACTTGAATGCTTTTGTTGCAATGTCGTCAAGTTGTATTGTTGGTTTTGGGATTTAGTGTTAGTTCTAAATTATAAGTCTTCCAGAAAATCTTAGAGGATAAGGGTTGTTGAATCTTTATGCCATCCAGTTGTTTTCCCTTGGGTAGTGCATGGCGTCTTTTCAGTTTTACCCAATTTTCATGAACGGGGATGTTTCAACCTCCTTGGTTTAGGAGTGGATTATGGGATCCGTGTCTCCTTGTATGGAGTGACCTTGTTATGTGGTTTCATCTTGTTGCCTCCTGTGGAAGGAGTGGACTATGTGTTGTTGCCTCCAAGATGTTTGGAGTGAGATCTTTTGTACCTCCTGTGAAAGGAGTGGACTATGTGATTGTTGCCTCCAAGATGTTTGGAGTGAGTTTCTATTATTTGTATCCTCCTTGTGTTGGAGTGGATTATGATGCCTAGTTGGTATGCACTTGTGGTTCCCTTGATGGATTGTTTGGGTGTGTGTTGTCAATAGAAGAGTGGCTTTTGTTAGGGGCCGGAGCCCAAAGTGGTAAATCGGGTAACCTTCAAAAGTGAGTTAATCAAGTGATAATTAAATTAATGTACTTAGATGATTAGGATGCATTCACATTAATCAAGATAATTTAATCCTCACTCATAGACACAAGGGCTCGTTTAGACTTGGGATGAGTGAGAAGGCCTGGAATGGCAAGATCAACTATCTTGTCATTGCGAGAGGTAGTTGATTCCGCATGAGTGAGTATGAGTGGCGGGATTCAGTTGAGGCCACTAGGATTACTTTTCCAGAGCCTATGAAGAATGCCCAGAGTAGATCTCATGACAAACCTTGTGATGACACTCTATCTAGGACAACTGTTGTTAATTGTTTTATATGTATGGTTCTGTGAACATACTTGATCTACTTTATGTCTGGAAGCAATGTGACCTATGTCAGTGATGTTGGAGTTGTACTTGTATTGTGTTTGATTTGTACTTGTGTTGTACTTGAGTTGAACTGGATTTGTACTTATTGATGGAATTTATTTGGTTATGTCAGTATGAGTCAGTATGAGTTTGCGTTTGGTTAGAGGTAGTAGAATTTTTTTCCATGTTACTTTGTTACTATCTCCTAGCATGGGGGGTGGGCCTTCGGGTACCACATTGGTTGGGTGGAACATGCACCAAAACCGTTGGGTCCCCATCGATCTTCAGTACTTGGTGGCGAGACATCCAGATGGACAGCTCGCGATTCTTGTTGTAATTTCTTGCATTGTAATATTTTAATTTGTATAAGTTATTTTATCCCTCTTATGTTTATGAGGTGGAAGTTTGTAATTGTAACCTTGAGTACTTTTGCCTCATTCTGGGAATGAGTGATGTAACTATTGGATTAAGATAATGTTTATGAGATTGTATCTTGGTTGATTATCTTATTATGTTATGTGGTATTCTTATGATGTATGATGGTTATTTCATAAAGTTCATAAGGCTATAGTTATATGTAATATGTATGTGTGGGTTTAAGTAATCCTAACCTTGTAGCTTTAGAGGTTGTTGTTAATTAGTAAGTGAATGTGTATGTTAAATGCACTTTATAAATAAAAAATTGGTTCATTTAAGATGTTAATTGCAACTTCCTTTAATGTTACTTGGCAGGGCATTACATAAAATGAATAATGATACAAAAGATAGTTTTCAACCACATATAGGTGAAAAACCTAAAAAGGAAGACCCTAGGCTTGCACAATAATAATTAATAAATTAACTAATTATTATCACCTAATGTTAGCTTAAGTGAAAAAGAGGTCAAAGGGAACGCTAAGTAATTAAACAAATATTGTTTAATTAATAAAGTAAATAACCAATTACTCTAACACCCCCCCTTAAGCTAGACTTAGGGAGAAGCCAAAACCTAGAAGAAGCTACTGAAAGCAAAAGCAATGGGTCCCGACAACAAGGCCAGATCAAGTACCCAAGTACAAATAAATCTCTATGAAACAGAGAAAAGGAGAAAACCCAGTGGGAAAAACTCCTCTCTAAAAAGAGATAAAAGAACATGCTGAAAGAAACATGAAGGAAGGAAGGCCTCATAAAGACCCCCCAAGGACAACTTCCTTTACCCCAAGCATAGAGCACAACTGAAGATAGCGCGGAGATGCAAAAGGTTTCGTGAAGATGTCTGCAACCTGTTCGGTAGTGGGAATATATTCCAAGATGAGAGAACCATCTTGAATCAACTGTCTGATGAAATGCATATGAAGCTCAATGTGATTCGTTCACTGATGCTCCAAAGGGTTGCGAGAAATGTGTATAGCACTCTGATTGTCACACCAAAGAATAGTGGGACTATCAGGAGGAAAACCAAACTCAGACGAAGCCATAAAATCTCCTGACTAGCAAGCATAGCAACTCGATACTCAACCTCTATAGATGATAATGCATGAGTAGTCTGCTTCTTGCACGACCATGTGATAGGACCAGAGCTAGGACAGAAAATAAAGCCAGAAGTAGACTTCTGATCATTGACATCACCAGCCCAATCTGAGTCAGTGTAGCCAACAATGTGAAGATCTCCTGATGTGTAGTGAATGCCATATGAAGTGGTGCCTTGAATGTACCTCAAAATACACTTGGCAACTTGCCAATGACTCTCATGAGGAGCATGGGAGAATTGAGAGACAAGGCCAACCGCAAAGGAAAGATCAGGATGAGTGTGAGTCAAGTACAACAAACTGCCAACCAACTGCCTGTAAAGTGTAGAATCTACTGAAGGAGTGGGGCAAGTAGTAGTCAAAACAACCTCTAACTGAAAAGGTGTGGGGACAGGCTTGCAATCAAGCATTCCAAAGTGTTGAAGCATATCAAGAGAATACTTTTGCTGGTAAATGGAGATCCCCTCTAAAGACTGAATCACCTGAAGACCAAGAAAATAGTGCAGAAGGCCGAGATCTGTCATCTCAAACTGCTCTATCAAGGCTAGTTGAGAATGCTAAATCATATAGGATGATCTACCTGTGATGAGAAGATCATCGACATATAGCACAAGAATCGGGATCTCACCCTCAAGATGTTGAATATAGACCGTGGGATTAGAATGATAGCGAGTGAAACTAGTGGAGAGCAAAAAAGAGTCCATCTTCTCATACCAAGCCCGAGGGGCCTATTTGAGACCATATAATGAATGTTGAAATCTACAAACCAAAGAAGCATCATGCAAAAATCCCTGAGGCTACTCCATATAGATCTCCTCCTGTAGGTCACCATGAAAGAAGGCACACTTCACATCCATCTAAAAAATGAGCCATCCCCTAGAAGCTACAAGTGATAGTACAAAATTAATAGAATTCATCTTGGCAACATGGGAAAATGTCTCAGAGTAATCAATAACCTCAACCTATGAGAAACCCTTCGCAAAAAGACGTGTTTTGTACTTATCAATAGAACCATCAGTAGCATACTTAGTGCAATACAACCATCGACACCAAACCATCTTTCTGCCCTTAGGAAGAGGACAAAGATCCCATGTACTATTCCTCATCAAAGAAGAATACTCCTCCTCCATAGCACTATCCCACTCAGGGTGACCTGTCGCCTCTGAAAACCTCTGAGGATCCTCTGAAAGAGCATGACTCAAAAGACTAGAACCCGCAATATGAGAACAGGTGCGACGAGTGTCTGAAGGATCATCAGCCATAGATCCTGTTGCCTCAATAGTAAAGCGAGCCCATTTGGGCCTCTGAGGTGGAGCAAGTGGAGGTGGAGATGGGGGATCATCAATATTCTCATCAGAATCATCCTCAAAATAATCTTGAAGAGATGCAGTGGGTGGAGTAGGTAGTGAAGTAGACACTAGAGACAGGGTATCAACTGGAGGAAGGCGCTCATCAAACTAAACATCCCGTCGAAACAGGACCTCTCTGGAGTTAGGATCAAACAACCTGTACACCTTAACATCCTCACAGTAGCCGACAAAAATGAGGGGTCGACTCTTCCGCTCCATAACTTTCACTACTCTGATACCATGTTGGAGTTGAGAAGATACAACTTCATAGGAGCCCAATGATCTCTGCAAGCAAATAATACCTGTTACAAGGAGAAGCAAAGAGAAGCAACAAAGAGAATGCTCAAGAATGTGGAGCAATGTATTCACCCAAAATATAAAATGAATAATGATACAAAAGATAGTTTTCAACCACATATAGGTGAAAACCTTAAAAAGGAAAACCCTAGGCTTGCACAATAATAATTAATAAAGTAATTAATTATTATGCACCTAATGTTAGCTTAAGTGAAAAAGAGGTAAAAGAGAACTTTAAGTAATTAAACAAATATTGTTTAATTAATAAAGTAAATAACCAATTACTCTAACAGTTACAATATATATATATATATTCAATTTGAAATTTAAAATTAAAGTTATATTCAAAATATATAATTTATAATTGACTTTAAATATAATAAAAAGATTAAATTACCATTTGATTTGGAGTCTGCTCTGCATGTCCTCCTGGAGGTGTAACTATGTCTGGGTCAGGGTTGAAAGTTGCACTAGCAAAGTCCTACAACATCATAAAGAATGTATACTTGAATTAGGTTAATATATATATATATATATATATATATATATATATTCAAGTTTGCACATTTTGTGTAGAAATTTATTTAAACAACCTGAAAATCAGAGGCCTCACGAGTAACCGCAAAATCTAATGTTTGCTCGATGCCCATTCTGATTGTGGTATCAACCTAGATAGACATGTAGACATGTAACACAATCTTATAATATTTACAAGTATACATGCACATTTCATATATATAGTGAATTAAAAATAGATAATTGTAAATATACTAATGTAAGTTAAACAATTTACAATATAAATGTACCTGCCCCTAGTCTACGATGGGCGATAGTGGAGGAGTGCTCAACAACCCCTTGGGTGGAATCGATGTGGAAGCTGATTGACTCACCTAAACCAACATTAATATTTCAAACATATATGTTATTCAATTATAAATTTAAAACTCAAGTTAAAAATCATTTCATTTATAATTTAAAAAATTGAAATCAAAATACCCCATAAGGGTTGCCGATTAGGACTGGTGTCGATGTATGTACTCGTGGAATAGATGATTGCCCCATTGTTACTATCATCTGTACACCAAACAGTTTGATTGTTAAAATGTATTGCAAACTTTACTTTGATATATACGTTGATCAAAATTCTTATAAAATGAACGTGTAGATGCATATTTATACCTGTGTACTAGTGTCCTCAGGATGTTCGCCTCTTGTAAGAAACTCTACAAATGAACTGGTGTGACCAAATGAACCACTAGAATCTCCACGTCCACCCAAAATAGGTGTGGCTTGATCAGGTCCATAGCATACTTGATGGAAACTGGTACATACATGTGGGATGGGCCTCGACACTCCTGGAGTGGTACTCAGACCAGCTCCATAGAACACTCCTCCATCATCATCATCTCTATGCTCCCCACCTGCTATCACAGAAGCATGTTGATCAAGGTCTCCTGCGAGTGTACTAAGGGAATCTAATGTCAAGACCATAGATCGATGATGCATAGGTGTAGGAATGGGAGGACCAGGAGAAACAACAAGGGGTTGTGCATGCATAGGGCATTAGGGATCATCCCTTGCCCCTAACCTCTATTGTGGCATGCTGCCACCAACACCCTGAAATGATTTAATATCAAAATAATTTGGCTTGTGCCCCATAACAAACTCTACATATAATTTCCTCAAAAAATACAATGGGCACTCCCAATTATCATGTGGGGGACTATCAAAAACCATATACCATCGATCCCAAAAATGTGCACTCATCTGTGGATGTATGCACCACCTCATGGATATTCTAGATTTGTTCACAGGAATGGGCTGTCAAGTAATAGGGTTGAGAAAGTAGGGGGCTAGGTGGGCTTTCGTTATTTTAAGGTCTAATATTTATTTATAAGAGAGACCATAAGCATAAAATTTTATCATTTGTTCTTTGTCTCGTGTATGCCTATCTAGATCAGAATCAATGGTCCTGATGGCATCCACAAAATTTTGCATTGCAAATGTAAAATGTCTAACATTGGGTGGAATCAATGCTTGAATCTGCATAGCATTGATTGGATTTTATATTGATACAACTTGATCATTTATGCATGCTCGTAAGTGAGCCTCATCAGATGCAACAGGTTGTGGAGGGGGAGGTGAGGGAGGCTGAGGTGGTGGATTGATGATATCATCAATATTAAAATAATCCATGATATGAGATATAACTATGCACCTGCATTAAATAATTAACATAAAAACTTAAAAAATTACAAGAAATAGTTAAATTTGAAACACACATGCAAATTTATTTAAATATGATACATGCATACATATATTAAGATCATATAAAATTGAAACACACATATACATTGATTGAACTTGATCAAGTAAACTATGTACATACATTTAAAATAAAAAAATACCATGCATTTAACATACATACATTTAACATGTACATACATTTAAAATAAAAAATACAATGCATAATTTGCATGCATACATCATTAAACTAAACTATGTACGTACATACAAATTTCAAAATTTAACAACTATATGCAATTTTAATACATGTGTACATACTAAATAATAAACTTGAAACATTCACAAAAAGCTCATTTTATGGCTAACACACACACACACACACACACACACATATATATATATATTACAATTTTTCATCAGGAGAAATCATGATCTAGTATATAGTCATAAAATATATACTATTATAAATTCATCATTATAAGTTCATAAATTCCACCAAATTCATGTCACTAAAAATATCCATCTAGAACCAAAATCATAAATTTAAGTCACTAAAAATATCCATCTAGAACCAAAATCATAAATTCATGTCACTAAAAATATCCATCCAACCAAATTTATAAATTCATCACACAAAATATCCATCGTTCACCAAATTCATAAATTCATAACTATTTAAGATCATTGTCTTAATTTAAAAACTATTGTGGCTCTCTACTACATCTCTTCATTTATTTGTGTTTTCCTTTTCAGAATTAGAAGTTCTCCTCTTCTCTAGCCATTATCGATGCTCATCTAAGATCCCATCCATAGCCCTGACAACATCAACAATGGTTTGCATCCTAGATGCAATCATCCTCACAGGTGGTGCGACAAATTATTCATTTTGAATAATGTTGATTTGATCTTGGATGGTTCTAACATTGGAATTGATTCGTGCTTGCAAACGAGCACCATCGATTTTAGGTGGTGGAGGTGGGGGGTTATGAGGTGGAGTGGGTGGAGGTGGAGGTGAAGGTGGTGGATATGGATGGCACGGAGGTGGATTGTGATAATATTGAATCGATCCATGTGATCTCTAAGATATGAGTGAACCTGCATTAGATTTGTAATTTCAAAATGTAAGATACATGTTTAGGAAATACCCTTAAACCATTCAATATAAATGGCCTAATTGAATACAAATGATAAAATATGTAAGCCTCATTTATGTCTAAGGCATGTTACTTGAATGAAAATACAATTAACTATTAATATAGGACAATTTATGAATGTTATAGGGTTTACGGTTTAGAGTTTAAGATTTAGATTTTAAGGTAATACGATGGCTTAAGGGGATCTATGTAGTAAGGTCCTAGTACAAAATTACATGGCTTTTAAGTGAATAAAATTTGGTGAAGATGCCCAAGGAAACCAAATTTCATTAAGGTCTGAGGCAACTTCACCAAATTTTATTCACTTGAGCCATGTCATTTTGTCTTAGGAACTTACTAGACATAGATCCCCTTAAGCCATCCTATCACCCTAAACCGTAAATTAATCAACCTAGATCATGATTTATCTCATTCATATTATAATCTTGCATGATCTTATTATTGTTAAATTTGGTTGCCTTGGGAAACTTCACCAAATTTTGAGAACTTATTTGATCCCCTTAAGAAATGTCATATTAGGATCCCTTAAGAAATCGATTTATGGTTTAGGGTGATAGGATGGCTTAAGGGGATCTATGTATAGTGAGGTCCTAAGACAAAATGAAATGGCTCAAGTGAATAAAATTTGGTGACGTTGCCCAAGGAAACCAAATTTCATTAAGGGCCTAGGAAAAAATGATGTCTTTAGGGTTTAGGGTTTAGAGTTTAGAGTTTAGGGTTTAGGGTAATAGGATGGCTTAAGGGGATCTTTGTAGTAAGGTCCTACGACAAAATGACATGGCTTAAGGGAACAAAATTTGGTGGAGTTGCCTAAGGCAACCAAATTTCATTTTAAGGTCCTAAGACAAAATGAATTCTTT
>CM021105.1:603915078-603925736 GCA_007115665.2 Sequoiadendron giganteum
AATGTAAGTTAAACAATTTATAATATAAATGTACTTGCCCCTGATCTACGATGCCCGATAGTGGAGGAGTGTTCAACAACCCCTCAGGTGGAATTGACGTGGAAGCTGATTGACTCGCCTAAACCAACATAAATATTTCAAACATATATGTGATTTAATTATAAATTTAAAACTCAAGTTAAAAATCATTTCATATAAAATTTAAAAAACTGAAATCAAAATACCCCATAAGGGTTTCCGAGTAGGACTGGTGTCGATGTATGTACTCGTGGAATAGATCATTTCCCCATCGTTAGTGTCATCTATACACCGAATAGTTTGAGTGTTAAAATGTATTGCAAATTTTTCTTTGATATATACATTCATCAAAATTCTTATAAAATGAATGCGTAGATGCATATTTATACCTATGTCACAGTGTCCTTAGGGTGATTGTCTACTGTAAGAAACTCTACAAATGAACTGATGCAACAGATGAGCAACAAGAATATCCATGTCCACCGAACTAGGTATGGCCTAATCAAGTCCATAGCATACTTGATGGCAACTAGTACATACATGTGGGATGGGCCTCGACACTCCTAGAGTGGTACTTGGACCAGCTCCATAAAACACTTTTCCATCATCATCGTCTTTATGCTCCAACTCGTTATTGCAGAAGCATGTTGATCAAGGTCTCCTATGAGTGTACTAAGGGAACCTAATGTCGAGACCATGACTAGATGATGCACAAGTGTAGGAATGGGAGGACCAGGAGTAGCAACAAGGGGTTGCGCATGCATAGGGCATTGGGGATCAACCCTTTCCCATAACCTCTGTTGTGGCATGCCGCCACCAACACCCTAAAATGATTTAAAATCAAAATAATTGGGTTTTTTCCCCATAACAAACTCTACATACAGTTTCCTCAAAAAATACAATGGGCACTCCCAATTAGCGTGTGGGGGACTATCAAAAACCATATACCAACGATTCCAAAAATATGTACTCATATGTGGATGTATGCACCACCTCATGGATATTCTAGATTTGTTGGGAGGAATGGGATGTCGAGTAATGGGGTTGATTAATTAGGGGGCTAGGTGGGCTTTCATTATTTTAAGGTCTAAAATTTATTTATAAGAGAGATCGTCAGCATAAAATTGTCTCATCTATTATTTGTCTCATCGATGCCTATCTAGATCAAAATCAATGGTCTTGATGGCAATTACAATGTTTTTCATTTCAGATGCAAAACATGTCACATGTGGTGGAATCAATGCTTGACTCTGCATAACATTGATTTGATTTTGTATGGATGCAACCTGATCATTTATGTGTGCTTGCAAGCAAGCCTCATCAGATGCAATAGGTGTTGGAGGTGGCATATTAGGTGGAGGGGGAGGTGGAGGTGGTTGTGGTTGAGGTGGTGGATTGATGATATCATCAATGTTAAAATCATCCATGATATGAGATATAAGTGTGCACCTGCATTAAATTATACAAAATTAACATACAAACTTAAAAAATTACAAGAAATAGTTAAATTTGAAACACACATGCAAATTTTTTAAATAAGATGTGCATAAATATATTAAGATCATATAAAACTGAAATACACATATACATTGATTAAACTTGAGCATGTGCATAAAAAAATCAAATTTAACATGTACATACATTTAAAATAAAAAATACGATGCATAATTTGCATGCATACATCATTAAACTAAACTATGTACATACATACAAATTTCAAAATTTAAGAACTATATGCAATTTTCATACATGTGTACATACTAAATAATAAAATTGAAACATTCACAAAAAGCTCAGTTTATGTCTAATGGAGAGAGAAGAGAGGAGAGAGGAGAGATATATATATATATATAGTATAGAAGAGTATATATATATATATATATATATATATATATATATATATATATATATATATATATATATATATATATATTACAATTTTCCATCAAGAGAAATCGTGACTAGTAGATAGTCATAAAATATATACTATTATAGATTCATCATTATAAGTTCATAAACTCAAGTCACTAAAAATATCCATCTAGAACCAAAATCATAAATTCACGTCACTAAAAATATCCATCTAGAACCAAAATCATAAATTTACGTCACTAAAAATATCCATCCAACCAAATTTATAAATTCATTACACAAAAATCTCCATTGTTCACCAAATTCATAAATTCATAACTATTTAATATCATTGTCTTAATTTAGAAACTATTGTGGCTCTCTATTGCATCTCTTCATTTATTTGCATTTTCCTTTTCAGAATCAGAAGTTCTCTCCTCTAGCCATTGTTGATGCTCATCTAAGATCCCATTCATAGCCCTGACAACATAAAAAATGGTTTGCATCCTAGATGCAATCATCCTCGTAGGTGATGTGACAAATTATTCATTTTGAATAATGTTGATTTGATCTTGGATGGTTCTAACATTGGAATTGATTCATGCTTGCAAATGAGCACCATCGACTTTAGGTGGTGGAAGTGGGGGGTTATGATGTGGAGTGGGTGGAGGTGGAGGTGAAGGTGGTGGAGATGGATGGCGCGGAGGTGGATTGCGAATATTTGAATCGATCCATGTGATCTCTAAGATATGAGTGGACCTACATTAGATTTGTAATTTCAAAATGTAAGATACATGTTTAGGAAATACCCTTAAACCTTTCAATATAAATGACCTAATTGAATACAAATGATAAAATATGTAAGCCTCATTTATGTCTAAGGCATGTTACTTGAATGAAAATACAATTAACTATTAAGATATGACCATTTATGAATGCTATAGGGGCTATGGTTTTGATTTTAAGATTTAGGTTTTAGGGTAATACGATGGCTTAAGGGGGTTTATGTAGTAAGGTCCCAGTACAAAATGACATGGATTTTAAGTGAATAAAATTTGGTGAAGATGCCCAAAGCAACCAAATTTTATTCACTTGAGCCATGTCATTTTGTCCTAGGAACTTACTAGACATAGATCCCCTTAAGCCATTCTATCACCCTAAACCGTAAATTAATCAACCTAGATCATGATTTATCTCATTCATATTATAATCTTGCATGATCTTATTATTGTTAAATTTTGTTGCCTTGGGCAACTTCACCAAATTTTGAGAACTTATTCGATTCCCTTAAGAAATGTCATATTAGGACCCCTTAAGAAATCGATTTATGGTTTAGGGTGATAGGATGGCATAAGGGGATCTATGTCTAGTGAGGTCCTAGGACAAAATGACATGGCTCAAGTGAATAAAATTTAGTGAATTTTCCCAAGGCAACCAAATTTCATTAAGAGCCTAAGAAAAAATTATGGCTTTAGGGTTTAGGGTTTAGGGTTTAGAGTTTAGAGTTTAGAGTTTAGGGTTTAGGGTAATAGGATAGCTTAAGGGGATCTATGTAGTAAGATCCTACGACAAAATTACATGGCTTAAGGGAATAAAATTTGGTGGAGTTGCCTAAGGCAACCAAATTTCATTTTAAGGTTCTAGGACAAAATGAATACTTTAGTGTTTAGGGTTTATGAAACTTAGGGTGAAGTTTTGGTGTCCCTTGGAATATAATGAACTTGCAAGTTAGTGAAGAACATTTTCTTGTGGAACAACTGATTGAGATAACTCTTGTTTCAACTAACCAACCTAGATCATGAAATATATTTCATATTATAATCTTGCACGATCTTATTATTGTTAAATTTGGTTGCCTTGGGAAACTTACCAAATTTTGAGAACTTCTTTGATCCCCTTAAGAAATTTCATATTAGGACCCCTTAAGACATCGATTTACAATTTAGGGTGATAGGATGGCTTAAGGGGATCTATGTCTAGTGAGGTCCTAGGACAAAATGAAATGGATCAAGTGAACAAAATTTGGTGGTGTTGCCCAAGGCAACCAAATTTCATTAAGGGCCTAGGAAAAAATGATGTCTTTAGGGTTTAGGGTTTAGAAGTTATAGATTAGGGTTTAGGGTAATAGGATGGCTTAAGAGGATCTTTGTAGAAAGGTCCTATGACAAAATGACATGGCTTAAGGGAATAAAATTTGGTGGAGTTGCCTAAGGCAACCAAATTTCATTTTAAGGTCCTAAGACAAAATGAATGCTTTAGTGTTAAGGGTTTAGATTTTAGAGTTTAGGATTTAGGGTTTAGCAAACTTAGGGTGAAGTTTGGGTGGCCCTTGGAATAATGGACTTGCAAGTTAGTGCCTAGTTTATGAATATTTTTTATTTTATGAGTAGACTGACTATTTTCGTAATAGAAACACATAATTATGTATTATTAAGATTGAGTTTGATGTATATTTTAACTGGATATTATTTTAATTGAATATAAGATTATTTTATTTAACATTTTTTTCATTAATATTTCCCACTTAAATGAATTTTATGATATAAAATGTATAGTATAAAATTAGTTAATGTTGAATCAAGTATTTTATTTTAGATTTTTTGGAATTGAAAGAACCTAAAAGAACTTAGAAAATAAAAATATTTAGATTCTTTAGTGTCTAGGTAACTAGTGCAAAAATTGAGATTTCAGACTAAACTAGAAGCCTAATTAACAAGTAATTGACTAGAATGAGGGTTAAGACTATCAAAAGACAATAGACAACACATGCAAACAAGAAATGGAAACAAGGCATGACTAAGAGAGATCAAAAAATAAAATAGAAATGAATGTTGAATACTATCTAATTAAGTGACAATTGGAAATCGATTGTACACTTGGATTTACGAGTTTGCTAACTAAATTTGCAAACAAACATTGATAAAATTTATGAATTATAACTATTCTTTAACATATTGTTTTATAATCTAATTTTATAATTTAACATTGAAACTAAAGTTTAACATATCATTTTCTCCATACAATGCAAATGAAATTTAAAACATTTAAGCAATGCAAATGAATTTTCTTGAGCTCAAAATTAGGGTTTTCAAAATCAAAATGATTTGTTCAATTTAAATTTAGGGTTTTAGCAAAAAAAATTGTTTCAATTCAATTTAGGGTTTCAATTTCTAAGCAATTAGGGTTTTTAATGCAATTTTTTTGTTTCATTTCAAACTAGGGTTTTCAAATTCAATTTTTTTGTTTGATTTGAATTCAGGATTTCAAAAAGCTTGATTAGGGTTTCTAAATGCAATTTTTTATTTCATTTCAATTTCTAGGGTTTTTAAATGCAATTTTTTTTGTTTCATTTCAATTAGGGTTTTCAAATACAATTTCTTTTGGTTTGATCAAACAATTTAGGTTTCAAAAGCTAAATTTTGTTTCTAAAATACAATTCAAGGTTCATTTTTTCTTTTGTATTCAATATCTTCTGGTTTCATTGCATTTTTTCATTTATTTCTACAATTCCTTATTTCTACTATAACATGAAATAAAACATGCATTTTTAAAAACATTAGGTTTTTCTTAAAATGAAAAAATGAAAAAAAATGGGGGTGGATGAGTACTTGGAGGTTGTTTCTGGTGGTTGTTTTCGCTCACAACTTGAGATCCCGTGCACTACTAAAATTAAGGTTTGTTCATTTAAAAAAATTACCATTACGAAACGAGATTCTGATTTTTATAAATTGAGATCACATTTCGTAGTAATTGGGATCCTGTTTTATGTTCATCGGTTTGGGACCCTTTAACAAACAAAATCTTGATTTTTAAAAGTGGGATCTCGTTTGAAATTTAGGCTCGGGATCCTGAAGCTAAATGGGATCCCAATTTTTAAAAATCGAGATGTCATTTATAAAAATCGAGATCCCACTTTTGCAATGACGATTTCATTTTTTTGGCTAAGGAAAAAATTTCTACATTTCATGGACTCAACTTTGTGCACTTACCCTCCTATTGAAGATCATGAATTGTTTTTAGAGATAATTAAAGATAAAGAGGATCTAGATTTTATGTACCTTGAGCTTTAAGTTGTTTTTTGGAAATATGCACACACACACACACACACACACACACACACACACACATATATATATATATACTCAAACTTTTTATAGATCTAGATCTAGATCTATACATTGATTGGACATGTGGTATGATTTAGAATGAGTTTTTTCAAAGGCTTGGTCATTTATTTTTGAGATTGTATAAATAGATTTGTTCCATGTGGAATTCTTAATTTAGTTCAAGAATATTTGATTTCATAATTTACATGTTTGAAACTCCACTTAAATATGTATGTTAGATCATATATGCTTGATACAAAACCTAGTGACTTAAAAAATGTTTTCAAATATTTTGCCTAAATTCCTTTAAATCATTTATTTCCAATTGCATTAAATTATGTTGGACATGGAATTATTTTAAGTTCACTCGAATCTTCAATTTCATTTGTTGAATCTTAGATCATGTATTTATGTACATGCAATTTACTTGAAACCTAGTGACTAAATTAAAAAGTTCACATTTTGCTTAAATTCCTTTAAATCATCTATTCCTTCATTGTTTAAATTTATGTTTGACATGGAATTTTTAAGTTCACTTTCAAATATTTGAACTCATTTGTTCAACTCCACTTATATGAGTGAGATTGAATATATATGCGTGTAATTTACAAAACCTAGTTTATGTTCCAATTTTGCATTTAAATTTATGTTCCATGGAATTCTTAAGTTCAAGAATATAGTGATCATTCAACTCCACAAGTATATAACTTGATCATCCATTTTCATATCCTAATCATCACATCCTAATTATTATTTTCATCCTAAGCATCCCCCCTCATCCTAGTCATCTTTAATCACCTTATCCTAATAAACCATAACCATAATCATCCTATAATCATCCCTTCCTAATCATTCATATCATGTTCTAATAATCATCATTCTAATCCTAATAATTCATAATCATCCTTAAATTTTCACCCTAATCATAAAATTATCTTCCATAATCATTCTAATTATCCACCTTATCTTAATCATACCCAATAATTTAATCCATATCATGTCTCTAATCCATCCTATCTCATTCTAATCATCACATCTAATTCATCCATAATCATTATCATTATCATCCATAATAACCCTAACTATCCCCCTGATTGTGTGCCATTTATCTTAATTATTCTTAATCATGATCCATCATCATCCTTAATCCCCATCCTTCACCATCATCTTAATCTAATCGCATTATTAACCTAATCTCATCCTAATCAAATCCTAATCTAATCCATCTATCCTCATCCAAAATATAATCATTTATTATCCATCTAGATCCATCTCAACCATACATCCAATCAACAAGGTTAATAAAAAATCATCACTTGAACATCAAAATTTGGTTAAGGTCTCAATCTCATTCATACATCATATCATTTCATCATCACCCAAAGCTTTCATTTAGGGACCTTATCCTTAATCCACTATCATCCATTTCAAATCCAGTCTCCTAATAAAAAATCAAGACCTTAATTTGATTTCATCTTTAATCCAAACTTGCTTAAAAACATTAGCCTATCTTAAGTATATAGTTATCAAATCCAATCAACTCTTGCTTAGGAACATTAGCCTATCAGGGAAGTAGAGATAATCAACCTTAATCAAATAAAATCATTTTGAGGTCTTAAAAATTGATCCTAATCCTAATACTGTCCTCCACATTCATCCTCATAATTTATTCTTCTAATCACCCACCTTGTCCTAATCATCGGGTATATTATCCAAGATCTATAGGCATTAGATAAAATTTCTTTTCTTTCATTTCTAGAGTAACAACCATGATTTTCTATAACCTTTGGTATACATAACTTACATGTATCATTTTGTGAATGTTAGATTGTATGGGTTCTCTTGGATTGGTCTTTCTTGTTCACCTTGGTGCATTGGAATAAATTATTCATTGTAGTGAATCATAGTGACATGGTGTTTGGGGTGCTTGAGATAGCTATATTTTGGCATCAATCTAGTTGCTTACCTTTGGTATACATAACTTACATGTATCATTTTTTGTATGTTAGATTGTATGGGTTCTCTTGGATTGATCTTTCTTGTTCACCTTGGTGCATTGGAATACATTATTCATTGTAGTGAATCATAGTGATGGTGTTTGGGGTGCTTGAAATAGTATATTTTTGCATCAATCTAGTTGTTTACCATATATAGCTTGAGATCATATGAAATGGGATCTTTGGTAATTATAAATGGATTGATCAATTTTTAATATATAGAACTATCATGGGAAGATCTAGATACTTATATTATGTGCATAACATGATATTTATATGGAATTCTTAAGTTTACTTGAATATATTTGATTTCATATAAATAGTCAACTGGACACAAGTATAGCTCATCATCTAGTTCAAGAATTCTTTGCATGCACATTCAAATTCATGTGTATTAGATTATATATGGAATTATTAAGTTCATGTATAGCATGATATATGCAAAATTTACATTTAACCTATCTAGTGACTTTAAAAATGAACATTTAGAGCTAAGAATTCAGGTTATCATCTATTTCCAATTGTATTTTTATGTTTCACTTAAATATAGCATTAATATCTTACATATTTACATTCATTTTTTTCTATTTCTTGACCTATTTATTTAGACAAATTCATTTCTATTTAAAATTAATTGTACATGTCCATATTTTTAAATTTAAAAATAGCAACCATTATATAGTCCAACATTTTAATTTCACGATGCAAATAGATGTACAACAAGTGTGAACAAACCATAATAAATTTAAATAAAGGTACAAAATTTCTAAATAAATAAAACCATAATAATGCATGATGTAAATAGATGTAACAAGTGTTCAAACCATAATAATGTGACAACAAACCTATTCCAACCATAAAACATAAATGTACATGAATGTGATATAAATCATAACAAGTGTATACCATAAAACATAAATGTATGTAAGGTGATGTACATAAATCATAAAAAAGTGTCTCCAACATAATAATATGATCTCAAACCATAATACTATATAAAACATCTCAAAGATAGGGATATCTAGTGTGAATAGAATCATCAGATCTCTGTCACAATCTCTCCCTCTATTTCTCCCTCAATCCATGGCCCGATCTCTCCCTCGATCCCTCCCTCGATCCATGGACCGATCCCTCTCCTGATCCAAGATGTGTGGATCCATGTCCCGATCCATGCTCTTTGGATCGATGTCCTGAGTCTCATCCCAAGCCCTGTATGTGTTCAAGTACATGGGTATGTGCAGGATCATCATGGAAAAAATAGGTCCTTAAGTGGCAATGAAAATTCAAAAAATCAGAGTTGGGAAACTTGACATAAAAATTTGAATAAGTTATCTATATTATTTCAAAAATATGTAAGAATAGAATTTGTGGAAAATTAAATGTAGTTTCTAAACTACTAGGTTAATTTTTGTAAAAAATAAATCTATTTGGTGAAAATTTGAAATTTCAATGTAGTAGTACTAAAATTTCAGGGAAAAAATAAAAAGTAGGTGTCTATCTCACCACCCTAACCATAACAAAATCATAATATTTTTTTATAAAATTTTAGATATAAGTAGAGGACATATGTCCCGATGTGATGCACATTTTTTTGTATTTTTTTTCCAAGTAAATAATTAATTATGAACTTTTTATTATAAATTTTTAAAAATATAAAAAACTTGTATGTCTGACCACCTTAACTTGGTCAAAACTTCATGAAATTATTTTTTTTTTTTTAATACAATAGTATGTGAAGCATAGAATGTGATGCATGTTTTGGATTCAAAAAATGTTATACGGTTTATAAAGATATAGATTATTTTCAATCAGCCTATCAATCAGGACTTTAGTCGTAATTCAAACAAAAAATGAATAATAATTATTTATTAAATTCAAAATAAAGCATAATTTATATTGGTAGAAAGTTGATACTCTCCTTTAAAAACCCTTTTCGTTTCATCAATTTATTGTAAAAAAAAAGTCATCAGCCACATGGGCAAAGTCTAGAAAAACAAGGTAAGTTGTTAAACACGTTTTTTGTGTTGACTTCTTAGGATTGGCATGTCCTAGCCAAATTCTGAAGCAAACCCGAGGCTAATCCCTAGGTAGTAGATTTTGTGTCAGACATATCGGATATCCGATTTTTTTTATATTTAATTTTAAAAAATCTAGTATAGTTTTTAATAAATGATTAAAAAAATTGAAATTTTCAAATCAGATATCCGATTTGAATCAGATATTCGATTTGAATCAGATATCCGATTTATTTTATATATAATTTAAAAAAATCTAATATAGTTTTTAATATATAATTTAAAAAATTACAATAAATAATTTATAGTTTATTTTAATATATCTAGTTGAGAATTTATAATATAGTTTAGAATTCAATATATAATTTATAATTTATGATAATCTCTTACAGAATTATGTATAATATATAACATATTATACTATTATGTATAATATTTATATTCTAGTTAATGTATAAATATTTATATATATATATATTAAGTTAATATAAAAAGTATTATATAACTAATTAATATTACTAGTATATTAAATATTTAAATATTATATCCCTCTCTCTCTCTCCCTCCCTCTCTCCCTCTATCTCCCTCTCTCCTCCTCTTCCCCTCTTCCCCTCTCCCTTCCCCCATAATTCTCTCTCCCTCTCTCAGACCCTTCCTCTCTCTCTCTCTCT
>CM021105.1:603925836-603942898 GCA_007115665.2 Sequoiadendron giganteum
TCTCTCTCCTTCTTCCCCTCTTCCCTTCTCCCTCCCCCTCTCTATCTCTCCCTTTCCCTCTCTCTCTCTATCTCTTGTCCACCCTACACCTCCTAATTACTCTTGCATCTATGTGTGCTACAAATGGGATATCCGTTTCAAATCGGATATCAGATTTTTCAAACCAAAATTTTACCGCCACAATACATTTTTAAATGTTTTCAAATATCGGATATCCAATTTTTTTATTTTAAAAAACGGATATCCGATTTGTAAAACTTAGGCTTGGGCATTGCTATGGAGCAATGTACTGACACCCAACCCCAAAAAAAAGTCAACTCGAGATTTCCGCATTTTTTGGCGAGTGAAAAATGCTACTTTTTCCTATTGCCACTTTTTGGCCCATCATGATCGTGCACATTGCCACACACATGAACTTAAATTTAATTTTTAATACATGTATATATATGTGTACATATATGTAAAATTATCTAAACTTGTACACTGTACAAGTTCAATATGTTCAAACTTACATCAAGTAATTAATTTTCTATTATTTAAATGTACCTCATTTGTGTGTTGCATGGGATCACCATCATGTGCCAAATTTCCAAACTCTAACAAATCACCATACTGCTAAAAAAAATCAAGTATACAATTTCAATCAGGAGTTAAACAACTAGACTTTAAAATACATTACATGTATTGTACATAATTTTTTAGAACACAATTATATATATAAATTATTCAACTACCTATCATGCCTGATCGATGGCTCTACCAACGTCACTAAGATCATGAGAAGGCAAGGATATCACAGGGGGATTTGTAGCATGTACAATATTAGTGCAAAAAGAAGTCGACTATATGTGCCATGGACAAGATCAGGTGCCACAATAACCTCAACGTGATTTGTAACATCTTGATGAGCTGGACAAGCTAAAGGATCGATAGAAACATGATGTGCACGAGATCCTATAGGCTGCTCTAGAATATCCCCTGGAGTTGCCACCCTATGGCTCATATGTGTACTAGGGTATCATCATCTAATAAAGCCTTGTACATGGTCAAGAGGGATCTCATGGTTTTTGTTGATGACTTGATATGCTGCTAATAAATCCAAAACGGAGACTCTACACATATTACACAAAGTTGTGTGGGTCATATGCTCGACATCTAAATGAGTAGGTAGATCAACATGAATAAATGGATCATAAGATGTTGATGTAGCCTCAGTGGGAGGAAGGCTGATCTGTGGGTGTAATAAGTAGCTACCAACTCGATCAGATGACATCTTATCAATCTATGTCGTAATAGAGGCAATGATATCAATAATCTGGGATCGATTGGACCATGCTACTGAACCCCTTACTACTGTCGATTCCAAGCATTTTCGTAAAACCAAAAGGTTTTGGCCAGCCAATTCCCTCTTGTCCACAGGTGGTGGAAAACCTACATGTCTAAATTTTTGTTTGTTAGAAAAATGACCTTTACCTTTGCTAGCATGCTTAGGATAAGATGTGTAGTCCACATCTATCTATAAATGAAAATTTTCATATAACTGTTTGACAAAATATTGTGGCAGCTCATCATTGTGAGGCCATCTATGATACACTGTCAACCATCTAGGGTATATGGATGACACAACAAGAGGATCTACACACCTCATAACAACATATCCTCTAATTCTATATCATCCTCTATAATGAGGGAACATGGTTAACACATTTTCTCCTAAAACTAAATTTCCAACTTCTCTCCATTTCATTGTGCTAGTAACACTCTTGGCAAGAGACAAATAAAATTGCTATGTTTATATCATCATAAGGATTGAATGATCGAATTGTCTCAATCATTCAATGAATCTCATCTCTAATAGTGACTAATCTATCTCGATTAGCCAAATTGGGGGAGTTGTGAATTGTTTGCTCTAAACATCTTAGAGTATTGTCTAATCTAGCAATACTATCCTGATATAAATTTGATCTATTTTGAGCATCTTGATCAGAACGAGGGGAATGGTGAGATCCCTCATCGACCATGATATATATATATATGTATGTATATATGTAAATGTATAGATCTGCATATCATTAAAACAAAATATACACATGATAAACAAATTTATTTAATCAAATTTCAAAACTAAAACATGTATATATCATTAAAACAAATTTATATCTGATGAAATAGTTCAAGTTATATCTATCTCTATGTTCAATAGTTCACCTTCTATGTAAGTTAGATAGCATTGAAGAAATTTGACAACTTCAAAGAGACTTGATACATATGTATGTACATATGTGTGTACATATATGTATATATACATGTGTATGTATGCATATATATGTATGTGTGTATGTATGTATACATGTACATATGTATGTATATATACATACATGTACATGACATATGTATATGTTTATGTATGAATAAATATATATATGTACATGTGTACATATACATATATATATATTTATACATACATACACATGTACATGTATACATATATTATACATGTACATACATATTTACATGTATACATACATACACACATGTACACATATATATATGCTTACATACATACACACGTACACATATATGCATACATACATGTACACATGTGTATGTATACATACATACACACATACACATATATGCATGTACATACATACACACATGTACATACACATATGAATACATACATGTGTACACATGGTGAACTGGAAATTTGGGGTTTTCAATTTTAGGTATATAGAAATGTAAATTTATTTAGGCAAAATGTATGTATGTACATATACATATGTATACATAGTACACTAATTATTGGTATGGAACCAACACTTGATTGAATGTTTCGTTATTGTTTTAGTGTAACTAGACTAATTTAAAAGCGTATGATTAATTAATAATCATGATTACAAAGATATCAAAGATCTCATACAAGAGAAGAGTGAACTCTCTCTATCATTGTTGTACAAACTATAAATATTTTAATTCTCATAAAAGGGATACATGGGAAAGGCCATCATGAATGAACCCTTGAGGTTTAGGTTTGTGTCTAGGGATGACCCTAACATTAGGATCTTATTACCTTTGAGTGTAAGCATAAGTGGCAAATTAAAATTGCTGCCATCAAAATGATTGGGAAAGTTAGGAAGTCAAAATTTCTAAGCTAGACGGAAGATACTTAGTTGATTAAGTTGGTAGTTTTTGGGGATTGAATTGAATAAAAAATAGTAGTAATCCAAGGGAAGTTGTTACACACCCATGGAAGGAGATTCTAACAAGTAGTAGTGGTATGATCATATGTAGTGGGAGTTGCATCGATTGGTTGAATCACTTCACAAGGAAGGAGCTTTTGTAGTGATTGATAGTGTTTACTTGTGGAATTAGAATTGTAATGGTTGGAAAGTTAGGGTATTATTTCATAAACCTTTAAACCAAGTTGTGACCATTGTTATTAGATATTCTAATATGGTGAGTCATTGGACCTAATTTTTTTAATATCATTAGTTGTGTAGAGATGAAACATATTTAGCTTTCTATCATCTAGTTTAATAAGTTCTCTAAGAGGATGAGTTTCATTGCCTTGAATTATTGAGCTCATTGAGTTTTTTCAACTTTCTTTGTTGTTGAATTTTATTGTTTTGTTCAATTTTTTTGGACATTTGTTGGAAAAATCAAGAGAGTTGATTTAGTGTGTTTGTTTGTCTTTATTTCATTTCACTTGATGTTGAATTATTGAGTTCATTGAGTTTGTTTGAACTTTCGTTGTTGTTGAATTTTATTGTTTTGTTCAATTTGCTGGATATTTGTCGGATGCCTCATGATCTTATCAAGGGATTTTTTCTACTTGTTTTGCATTGTCATAAGTTGTAATGAAATGCCTAAATCAATATGAATCCATGCCAAAATAAATCTATTCTATCTTTTTGTATTTTGCTAAAATATATTCAACAACTACTCATACTTTTTGAAAGAAACTATATATGATCTAAATGTAATTTAACTATTTTTTAGGGTTTATGTTTTCTAATGAAGATATTTTTTATTCTGATTTCTAAATGTGCAAATATTTTTGAAATAGATAAAAGAAAAGAAGGTTCTAATCTGATTAAGAGAGAAAATTAAATATATTTAATCAAAGAAAGGAGTAATGAATTCTACTCTAAGAAACAACTAATTTAGTTGAACTAATTACTTTAATGTCTTAACACATATTCACCATTAACCAAAACCCCAAAATTGCATTTCTATTATAAACCAAAATCGAAAACCCCAAATACGCAATTCACCATTAACGACCTAACACATATGGAAAAAACATAAATGAAATACAATAATTTCTTTTGGAAGACTGTATCACATGTATAGGATATTTTTTGTAGACTTAAAAATATTCTAAAGTATTAAATTTGTAAATATAGCTAGTGTATTATGTTTTTTTATTTAACCAGGGTATTCCTTAGCATTCAAAGAAAAAAATGATTCTTAGTTTAAAGGAATAAAAGTGCATGCCCTACATTTCTGTAGCACTTAGTATTTGATGCATGAACTAACTCCTACCCAGATTCATGTTCAAATTCAATAAAGAAAAAATTATGCACAAATTCACACTTGAATGATTTCAATATGTGATAAATTTTATTTGAAGTTCAAATTGTGTGGATGGGATTTTAAGTTCCCTATAGTTTCCTACTGCATCATGTTTATAGTAGGTGTGTCTTTGCTAACTAACTGAGATCTATTCAGATTCATGTTCATTGATCATTGATAAAAAAATTGTTGAAATATCTATATACAAAATGAATGTTTGGTTATGTAGTGCTTAGTATTTGATCTACATGAACTGACTCCTACCCAAAGAAATTAGCCATTGCTACTTCTAATTAGCACAACCATCACAGACTTATCCCCAAAATTCAATAAAGAAAAAATTATGCACAAAAACATAAATGAGAACTTGAGAGGAGTCTCAATACGGGTGTTGTGTATATATGTCGACGCTTCGAAACCATGTTAGGCTGAGTTCCTCTCGCCTTTAAACACTTTCACTTGAGCATGCAAAATGGATAAATTTTCTTATGATTTCAATATGTGATAAATTTTCTTTGAAGTTCCGATTGTGTGGATGGGATTTTAAGTTCCCTGTAGTTTCCTACTACATCATGTTTATGGTAGGTGTGTCTCTACTAACTTACTAAGATCTATTCAGATTCATGTTCATTGATCATTGATAAAAAATTGTTGAAATATCTAGATACAAAATGAATGTTTGGTTATGTAGTGCTTAGTATTTGATATGCATGAACTGACTCCTACCCAGAGAAATTAGCTATTTCTACTTCTAATTAGCACAACCATCACAGACTTGTCCCCAAAATTCAATAAAGAAAAAATTATGCACAAAAACGTAAATGAGAACTTAAGAGGAGTCTCAATATGGGTGTTGTGTATAAATGTCGATGCTCCGAAACCATGTTAGGCCGAGTTCCTCTCGCCTTTAAACACTTTCACTCGAGCATACAAAATGGATAAATTTTCTTATGTGATAAATTTTCTTATGATTTCAATATGTGATAAATTTTCTTTGAAGTTCAGATTGTGTGGATGAGATTTTAAGTTCCTTGTAGTTTCCTACTACATCATGTTTATGGTAGGTGTGTCTCTACTAACTTACTAAGATCTATTTAGATTCATGTTCATTGATCATTGATAAAAAAATATTGAAATATTCATACAAAATGAATTTTTGGTTTTGTAGTGCTTAGTATTTGATGCATGAACCGACTCCTACCCAGAGCAATTAGCCATTATTACTTCTAATTAGAACAACCATCAAAAACTTATTTCGACGCTTCGAAACCCTGTTCGGTTGAGCTCCTCTCGCCTTGAAACACTTTCACTCGAGCATTCAAAATGGGTGGGCCCGTCTTCTTTTTTTATTGTCCAATTTTTTGGTCGAAAGGTTTTTGATCAAGTGCCTTTCGGTTGAAACCCTTTTGGTTGGAAGGGCACCGCCATGTCAACACCAAGTCATTGCCATGCGGTTTTGACCGAAATTCACTTAGCCGAAAACCTTTCGACCAGAAATAACTCGGTCAAAACCGTTTATTTGGCCAAAAGTGTGACACACTTATAATTTTACCCACATCCTTAACCATAGCATGATGATTCTGTCATTTCTCTCTTGTGAAATTTATTTTGTCTTGTAGGTGATCTTGGGTGCTGAGGATTTCACCATAAACTTCTACATGGTTTCCATAACCTTAGATATTAGGGAAAGTTTTCTTGTACAGATCAAAATCATGACAAATGTAGTAACAATTTTCTACTCTATTACAATGAGAGAAATTCCTATGGTACAATTCTTGTGATGAGTGAAAACAATTTCGCTCCCAATAGTATAGCTAACTTGTACAAAAAATATTCAAAAGAATTGTTGTATTCTAATATGATACAAGTACTTTGAATAAAGATAAATTGTGTCAATGTTTAAGTTCTAACAACTTCATCTTTAAACAACTTCAATTTTTATGTCATGCAAAAGAGTACCTCCATCTTCTTCTTAGATAGGTTCAAATCTGCTAGATCATCCATAGGTGCAACAAGACCCATAAGATTGCTAACACCATCTAGCAAACCATCATCCTCATAGTTGAATGCAACTTTAAACATCCAATTGTTGTCTTGGGTTTTGATATTTTGATGTGTAAGAATTTCACATCTTGTCATTTTGAATTTTATTTTCTTTATTTAAAAATTATTTTAATGATAAATTCAGTAGCAAGATCTAAAGTTTTTTTTTTTAAATGTACGTTTTTGTAAACAATTTTTTAATGAGATTATAGCAAAAAAAATCTATTGTAAGAGATTTCTAAATCATCAATAGAATTATTTCAAAAAATTCAAGCCACGTCAAGATGTTCAATTGTAATTTGTCAAATGTTGCAATTCAATGGTTGTCTTCTCATCCTTTGTTAATTATATTCAGTATAATTTATAGGATTATATTTTTATAAAAAATAAAAAATTTGTGATAAAAATTAAATCTATGTTGTATGTTGTCCCAAAATGACACCACCAATTTACTACCTTCTATATTCTTACTACCTACATTCATATATTTCTTATATTGACACAACAACCATCTTATTATTTAACTAATTATATCATAAAACTAGTTTCAATATTTACATTAATTAATCATAACAAAATTTACTGCACTCACCACAACGTCAACAAGAACCTGACACAATATGTCTCTTATTTATATATACCTTGTTGCAGCATATACCAATCTATTTCCAATAGTGTAAATTCATATAAAGTTGTGAGCATGGCTCTACTACATTCCGCACTCTTAGAGGCTAGTATGCTTGTCATTCAAATAAAAATGGAAGAATTATGTAAATACTTGGAAATAACTATGTGGTGGAAGTATATATTGAGCTAAATTTATCCTCTCTTTTTTGTTATATTGTATATTATGACAATTAACCATAAATTCATTTTACACAACCAAATATCTTCACCACTAGGTATAGCTATCAGATTTGTTTTACTAGATGAAAGTGACCTACAGGGTCATACACTTATATTAAACCAGAAAATACGCAGTATTAGTGGGTCCTCCATGCTAACTAGATGAAAGTGACCTACAGAGCCATACACTTTATTAAACCAGAAAATATGCAGTATTAGGGGAGCTCCAGCATGGAGGATCAGTTTACAAAATTCCCCCATGGAATATGAATTTACAAAAACCTCCAAGGCAAAGCTATTAGTATCTTCTATGCTAATATTTCCAACATATGTTGTATGATTTCATAGATACCTTCAAACCTACACAACACAATTAATAACTGTAGGCATTCTTTTGACCCTTGAGCTGCTCAGTGGCATCCTCCTCATCACTATCAGTGGTATTCTCCTCTCGCAAAGGCCCACTCAATACTTGGTGATAGTGCATCTCCCATAGAAAACTTGAGGAATTCAATCCCCATTTTGTCTAATGTTTATAGAGATCATCATTGTAACTGATGGCAGTGATAACAAATGGAATCCATTGTTCTGCTGGATCAGCATTGAACACAGGCAAGTGACGAGCTCTAGAATGAAAACCCACGCCAATGACAACATCTTCTAAACATATAGGAGATATCTGCATTTACTCTACGCATGTGTGCAATTGAGATAAACAATTCACACAACCTCACCTTAGTAGTGTGAATCATGATCACTATATTCACTTACATGGAGATTAATTATTTACCCCCAAAAAGGAAATTTTCCTCTTCTTTGCAATCAATCTGACTGTGGTGTCCATGATTTCCCATAAGAAAAGATGGTGAGAATCGGGATGAGGTAATGCATTTATTGAAGAAAGATCAATATCTTATGGGGATGAAGTAATGCATTTGTGCAAGAAAGATCCATATCTTCCCATAAGCTTTTTATTGCCTTATCGGAACGTATTTCATGAGTTATTTGACTTTTGTAAAGATAAAGTCTTGTAAGTGAAGAAAACTAGCCATTGTCCCCCTCTCTTCTTTTTCATCATGTTCTCTCTTCAATCTCAAGTTTCCATAGATGTCATCAATTTGCTTTCTCTTTATATTATATGACATTGTATCATTAAATATTAAAAAATGCGCCCTCTCTTATTTGTTATCTTCATCATCTTTCTTCAAATTCAAGTCCATCCATTTTCTTTATCTTAAGCAAATATAAAAAAATTATACAATTATATTGATGATTAAAATATAAATTTATAAAAAATAAAAAAATAATTCATTTTATCTAAAACAACAAAATTAAGTAATTTATTTGAAACTTCTTCTATCTACTTTTTTACTTGAAAAAACAAGATGAGTCAAAATTACAATCAAATAAAATTATATGTCAAATCAAAAAAATGCCTTAATCTTAAGAAAAATTCAAATATTGATCTTAAACATAGCATACACAAGTTCACAGCCTCAACAATGCTATGACCTCTTCATGGCCACTAGCGTCAATATCACCAGCAAAGTGTGGATAAGCACCACAGTCTCCCTCATGCTGCTTACCTTGGTATTGCTGCAATAATTTCTGCACTCCAAAAATATGACAAAACAATTGAAGCATGTCCTGTGGCATCTTTTGAATGGTCTTATGATGTTGTTCTAAGAAGTGCTCTGATAGCTCTATAGGTTGAACACCATAGCTACGCAACAATCCACATAGCTCACCAACAAAATGTAATCGTGTAGCTATCTCATGTGCATTATCATTATCATGAGATATCTGCACATTTCCAACCATACGAATTGGATCTGCAGTGCAGCAAACCAAGGAATTAATTCATTTACAGATATAGACTAAACATAAATGCATACAAATCAGGCCAACATAATTGTAATGCCTTAGATTAGCACATGATTCAAGTAGCTGTAGAAAGAATACCATGAAAATGATAGCCCACAAATTTTAGATCAAAATTAGGGATACCTAATTTCCACATAACTTCTTATAAAAAAATCTTTTCACCTAACCCGATCTATCCACAATCACTCATACATTATAAAAGTGTTCTTTCTTGTTTGAAAGACGCCCATATAGGACATTATGGAGGATTCAATTAGATTTGACTGAACAAAGCATCTATCCATCAAGTTCAACAGTCAGATGCTTTTTAGTCATTTGAGAAATAGACAAAAGATTTTTTTTAAGTCTAGGAACATATAGAAGATCTCATAGTTTCTTTGTTTCACCATTTATCATTTCCATTGGAATGGTCCCTTGTCCTTTGATTGGGTGTGTAGTTTTACCACCCAGTTCTATAGTGGTTCTTGAGTTGTATTTTTCGAGTGTTTTTAACCAGTCTTTTTCAGAAGCCATGTATTGTGATGTTCCTGAGTCAATATAATTATACTCAACTAACAGGTCATTGAAAAATTTACTGTTAAGTGACGAGGAACTATCTATGTAATGAAATCCAAACTAGCTAGTTTAACTGTCTTAGCAGCAAGCCTTCATTTTCTATGGAAAAATGTACATTTAACCAATAGTTTTTAGTTATAAAGCATTCAACCAGAGTGATGATCAATCTAAGGATTTTGTAGGGATCAGTAAGAAATTGTCGAAGGCCACAAGTTACAATTACTGGGCATGTTATAGTCAACCAAAAGCAGGGTCATAGAGTGATGACCAGATAAAGCAATTCTGGACATTGCATAGTTCCTGATGAGGACTAGTAGTTAACAAAGTTTAACTCGGTAGAGTAGTTGTACTAACCTTCCTTTTATTCCATAAAAAGGCTTTTGAATATCAATAATATTAGTTCAGAACCTCTAAAGGATGTTGCCAAAAGACAGTCACTTATTGGATGTATCTTCTTTCTGTCAGAGGGAGAGAGAATGAGAGAGATTGGATCCTATCAATTTCAATATAGAAATAGATGAGATATTTCAACAATGTATATAATGTGCAATGAGTGAAAGGAAGGGTACAAGTGGAAAGTGTAACATGGCAGCTTTGTTCTACAAATGTAAGGAAGAATAGCACCTACAGGGACCAACATCAACTTATATGCAGACTATTGCCATCCACGGATGAAGTGGTTGTGCATTTGTCTTATTAGAAAAGAATTTTCATGCCCTTCTGATGAAAGAGTTTTCATAGATACTTCTTATTGAACATAAATAAAAAAAATTAGTGGCAGACGGAAATATTTAATGTTGAATTGTCAATTATATGACATTAAGAAGCAATAGGAGGAATAAAATAATACCAGCTGCAGAGCATTGAGGATCTTTTAATCCAGATATAAAATTGCTAGGATTCTGGTTGTTAAGAAATGTCGCTGAATCTTTTGATTCAGCTAACTTTCTGCCTTCGACTCCTGTTGGAAATAATTCCAACTTCTGCATTCCGTTTTTGCTCTCACCGCGTTACCTCGGCCTCAGGTTTTGTCTCGTGCGGTGGCGCGTTGCCTACTGTCTTACCGCACCCCTTCATTTTGCTTCTCACGGCTTTGCGATTTCCTTACCTCCTTACCGTCGCCAACCTTCTCTCTGTTCGCAGTTGGGTGGCTTCTCGTGGGTTCCCCGCGGTACCGCAGGGCCTTCTCTTCTCATGTGCAGTAGCATGGTTTTTGGTTCTTTTGACGGCGTGTGAAGTGGAAAATTATCTGGCATAGTTAATTCGAAAGGAAAGTTTTATAAATATGATTTTGATGGTTTTAACTGGCATATTTTAATTGCCTTTAATATTGTAATTAATGAATTTTCTCTTTCTTGCCGTGTATGTTTTTAAATACTTGTATATTTTTAAAAACTTTAATAAGAAGAAGGTTGATATTGCTTTGAAGAAGTAGAAATTTGTAGCAACAGTTCAGTGAGAATATATTAATAAAATATTTATATTTTCTGTGTGGAAAATTTATCTTTTAAAATTTTTTATTCTTTGCCTTTGACCTTCACATGGCATCAGAGCAAGTTCTCCATATCTATGTTGTCTTAAAGTGTCTGTAAAAAAAATGGTAGCAAGCACAAGCTTGTCTAATTCTCAAATCCCATAATTAAATGGGAAGAATTATGATTACTGGGCAATTACAATGAGAGCATTATTTTGTTCACAAGATTTATGGGAGTTAGTGGAGAATGGTTTTATAGAGCCAGCAGATGCAACAACATTCAACGCCTTGAAACAAGTAGAGAAAGACGTACTGAAAGACAATAAGAAGAAAGATTCAAAAGCTCTTTTTTTAATTCTACAAGGAGTGCATGAAAGCATTTTTCCAAGAATTTATGCAACAACCATATCCAGACAAGCATGGGATATACTCCAAATAGCTTACCAAGGAATGGAGAAAGTTGATCAAGATAGGATCTAGACTAGATTGCAGTATTTAAATGCTTAACTTTTACAATGCTTTTACAATGATTATTTCAAGTTAATTAAATCGAAATTAACTTAAGGAAATAACAGAATGAAAGTAATAACAAGGTGATTTAACAGAAAGGAAGGAAATGAGAGACAAAAAGAGAGAGAAGAAGAGAAGTGCAAACAGTTGATAACGGAGTTCGTCACGAAAGTGACTACGTCTCCGGGTCCACTCCAATAGAGAGACCGATCCGATTAACTCCAAAAATCAAATACAAATGATGCACCAAGACCATCAGTTCGGCAGCATAACAGGGCTCCGATATTCAACAATGGCTTGAAAATTCTTCAACAAGACCCCTCTCTTCCGTGTTGCCTCAGCGTCAAGACTTCATCACCTAAAGAAACTTGAATCAACTCTCACCTCACACCCCCTTTTATACATAAAATTAGCCTAATTAGGCTTAACAAATCCATTAATTGCCTAACCACTGTCTAACAATTCGTAACAAAGCTTGTTTATTTTTCCCTAACCCCCTTTTGGCATTTGGTTAGGTGGGTTTAGTTTGTTTTGGCTTTAACAAGCCATTTGTTATATTTTCGGGCACAGAGACATGTCAATACCAACCGACCTCCATATATGTTTGTGGGTGATTCGGTGGCGCAATGGCTTTTAATTGTTTTGGTGGCCACGGGGTCGGCGGTTCCAACCCCGCCGGCCTCGCTTTTATCACATAGCCCGTAATTTTTAAACAACAAAAACAACTAATTCCATATATAATATCGACCGCTGCGTTTGGTGCAATGGCTAACGGCCCGGCGGTTTGGGCGGAGATCGCGGGTTCAAACCCGTCCGCCTATTTTAGTACTTTGTTTAACACCCAAATGCCAAAGACATGACACGTGTCAAAACGTGATTCACCAGAATCTGCAGATGTGTCCGCTGACAAGGCAAGCTCGTACGCTGACAAAGCCGATGACGTGTGCTGACTGGACTGCCACCTGTCCGATGACGTGTCGTACAGATGCCACGTGTCGCACTCCCATTGGTCCGTACAATCTGACTCATCTGCCATGTGTTTTGTCCGAATTCGTCCACTTGGCTTCCGTACTGTATGGACTGACACGTCAGCATGATGACGTCATCATCAGTACCTTCAAGTCAACCGAACTTTGACTAGCTGTATCTTGAGCCTCCGATGTCGGATTTCGACGAAACGAGTTGCGTTGGAAAGCTTGCGATGAGCTCTTCGCGATGATGCCAACTTCGAACAAATTTTGATGACACCATTTTTTTCGCTTCCTGGACGCCCTCTGATTCCAGTTTGACCAAAGGTTTGACTGGCTATAACTCGTGCAAACGGACTCCTTTTCGCTCCGTTCGAGTTGCGTTGGAACCAGGACGTCGACCTCTTTCTGATGGTGCTGATTTTGGAGAGAAATGGAACACTTCAATTTTCACTGAAAAATGTCCACCGGATCAGGCCTCCCCACTAAAGACCTTTTGGACCTCCAAAAGTGGCATTTAATCTGACATTAAGTGAGGACTTGGCCTCCCCACTTGTCCTGTATCCTCTGTACATCTGAATACCTGACTCACAAGCATAATCAAGACTGCAACAATATTGTTGAACATAAACATAACTTTATCACTTCCATAAGCATCTACATCAATTGTCGTAGCCACTAACCAACAAAAATTGACTAGCATCAAGCTGAACAACAATGCAGAAATGAAAGAGAATAAGTTAACAACAATTCGATCCTTTACAACAGGAACATTTTTACCCAAGGATCCATCAATGCTTTCAATCATCTTTTTCTCATGTTGTACTGCAAGTGCATCCTGCAACATCTGACCCTGGTTAGCTACTCCAAGTTCAAGTGTAGAACCACCTGTACTGACAGACATAAGAGTTAACTCTTTACTTGCATTAATTACCCTCTTTAACTGCCCTGTGTTTGCAAAAGAATGATCAGTCTTAATCCTTGTGAGAATGTACAATATACTGAATGCCATCTTTAAACAAGTGATAATGATTCTTTTCCCTGTAGAAAATAGCTTTCCTGTCATATAAATAAGGGCTACCAAGCACTATCCCACAGATATCCAGTGGAACCACATCAAACTGTACTTCATCCACAAATTTACTAGTGATTGTGAATCTCAAAGTGCATTGTCTTGTTACTTGCAGCTTATCATTTTCACAAATCCAACCTAGTGGATAAGGTTTCTTATGCAATGTAGTTTTCAATCCCAAGTTCTTTACAACACTTTCTGAAATCAGATTAACTTGAGAACCACTATCTATGAGTGCATCAATTTTACTATTCTTAGCAACAACCCTTAAATGAAAAAGCTCATTCCTTTTCACATCTTCAGAGAAATCATTAACTGTAGAAGTAGAAGCACAACTAGCAACAGAAACACCAGAAATATGAGCTTTACCTTTTAGACCCATCGCTGTTATCTTAGTCTCATCATCTGAATCTGAACCAAGATCCATAACAACATTCATGGCTTTCTCCTTACCTTTTTGTTTCTGATTACGTCTTTGAGCCCACTTAGGCTTCAGTTCTGGATGCAACTGCCAACAATGTTCTTCATCATGACCTTTCTTGTCACAATGAGAGCAAGAAAGTTTATCATCCTTCTTAACTGTAGCTGTCTTCTTTCCTTTCCCTGTCTCTGCATTCTTAGAAGATTTCTTTACATCATTATCAAACTTATCAATAAAAGATCCTTTACCCCTTGACTCTAAGTGGGTAGCTTGGACACAAACTTCATCCAAGTTGTTAGGATTCAAAACCAAAATGGAATGCCTAAGGTAGGAATGTAGACCTCCTATGTACTTTAACAAAGTGTCCTGGGTGTACAAAGGAACATTCAAAGCAATAGCCCTTTTTCTAAATTCATGGGTGTACTCCTGGACAGATTGACCCTTCCCTTGCCTAAACATTTGCCAGTCCATCATTAACTGTTGCATATGGCCTAAGGGATAGAATTGCTTTTTAAGAGCATTAATAAATTCTGCCCAAGTTAAACTGACTCTACCATGTTGTGAAATTTCTGCCTTAGTCTTACTCTCCCACCAGGTTAAAGTTGTACCTCCTAACCGAAGAGTAGCTAATTGGATCCTATCAACATCATCTAATAGGTTCTGGACTCTATAGTAGACTTCTACTTGCTGAATCCAATCATCCAATTTTTCAGCATTAAGTTCACCACAATACTTTGGTAAATCAAATTTTACATCCAATTTAATTTTAGGCTTATACCCACTCTTGAAAGGATTAGAAGAAATAGAATGAGGAGAAGATGGAGAAGAAGGAGAAGAGGGAGGAGAAGAAGAAGAGGGTGGATCTGGTTGCTTGTCACCATCTCCATGATGTTTCCCTTTCTTGTCTTTGCGATCTTCTTGCTTTGACGAACCTCCTTCATGTCCTTTCCGCTCTTGTCTCTCTTGAAAAAGAATGTCCACCTTAGCCTTCATCTCAAGGAATGCTCTTCGAAATTCCTGCTCACTGATTTCTTCAGGAACCTCCATTCCAGAAACAGACATCTTCAGAAAACTTCTACGCTTCCCGATCTCAGGATCAAATTCTTCAAGCTTGCCTTCGCCCTTCTGAATCCTGGATCTCGTTAGCATTCAAAAAAAAATAACTGCAATAATAGTCAACTGAGCTCTGATACCACTTGATCTGTATAGGATCTAGACTAGATTGCAGTATTTAAATGCTTAACTTTTACAATGCTTTTACAATGATTATTTCAAGTTAATTAAATCGAAATTAACTTAAGGAAATAACAGAATGAAAGTAATAACAAGGTGATTTAACAGAAAGGAAGGAAATGAGAGACAAAAAGAGAGAGAAGAAGAGAAGTGCAAACAGTTGATAACGGAGTTCGTCACGAAAGTGACTACGTCTCCGGGTCCACTCCAATAGAGAGACCGATCCGATTAACTCCAAAAATCAAATACAAATGATGCACCAAGACCATCAGTTCGGCAGCATAACAGGGCTCCGATATTCAACAATGGCTTGAAAATTCTTCAACAAGACCCCTCTCTTCCGTGTTGCCTCAGCGTCAAGACTTCATCACCTGAAAGAAACTTGAATTCAACTCTCACCTCACACCCCCTTTTATACATAAAATTGGCCTAATTAGGCTTAACAAATCCATTAATTGCCTAACCACTGTCTAACAATTCGTAACAAAGCTTGTTTATTTTTCCCTAACCCCCTTTTGGCATTTGGTTAGGTGGGTTTAGTTTGTTTTGGCTTTAACAAGCCATTTGTTATATTTTCGGGCACAGAGACATGTCAATACCAACCGATCTCCATATATGTTTGTGGGTGATTCGGTGGCGCAACGGCTTTTAATTGTTTTGGTGGCCACGGGGTCGGCGGTTCCAACCCCGCCGGCCTCGCTTTATCACATAGCCCGTAATTTTTAAACAACAAAAACAAATAATTCCATATATAATATCGACGCTGCGTTTGGTGCAACGGCTAACGGCCCGGCCGTTTGGGCGGAGATCGCAGGTTCAAACCCGTCCGCCTATTTTAGCACTTTGTTTAACACCCGAATGCCAAAGAAATGACACGTGTCGAAACGTGATTCGCCAGAATCTGCAGATGTGTCCGCTGACAAGGCAAGCTCGTACGCTGACAAAGCCGATGACGTGTGCTGACTGGACTGCCACCTGTCCGATGACGTGTGGTACGGATGCCACGTGTCGCACTCCCATTGGTCCGTATAATCTGACTCATCTGCCACGTGTTTCGTCCGAATTCGTCCACTTGGCTTCCGTACTGTACGGACTGACACGTCAGCATGATGATGTCATCATTAGTACCTTCAAGTCAACCGAACTTTGACTAGCTGTATCTTGAGCCTCCGATGTCGGATTTCGACGAAACGAGTTGCATTGGAAAGCTTGCGATGAGCTCTTCGCGATGATGCCAACTTTGACAAATTTTGACGACACCATTTTTTTCGCTTCCTAGACGCCCTCTGATTCCAGTTTGACCAAAGGTTTGACTGGCTATAACTCGTGCAAACGGACTCCTTTTCGCTCCGTTCGAGTTGCGTTGGAACCAGGACGTCGACCTCTTTCTGATGGTGCTGATTTTGGAGAGAAATGGAACACTTCAATTTTCACTGAAAAATGTCCACCGGATCATAAAGTCAAACAGCTAAGTTGCA